>JADRCD010201884.1:3212-25413 GCA_019843815.1 Montemys delectorum
TCTCTCTGGGGGTTCCATGATCCTCTTGGGAGGTGCCACGTCTCCCTTAGAAGGTGACATAGCTCTCTCTGGAGGTGCCATGATCCTCTTGGGAGGTGCCACGTCTCCCTTGGAAGGTGACATAGCTCTCTCTGGAGGTGCCATGATCCTCTTGGGAGGTGCTATGTTGTCCTTGGAAGGTGACATGTCTCTCTCTGGAGGTGCCATGATCCTCTTGGGAGGTGCCACGTCTCCCTCAGAAGGTGACATGTCTCTCTCAGGAGGTGCCATGACACCCTTGGGAGGTGTTGTGTTTCCCTCAGGAGGTATAGAATCTCTTTCAGGGAGTGTCATGCCTCTTTCAGAAATTGCTGGGTCTCCCTCAGGAAGTGCAGAGCCCTCCTTGGAAGGTGCCATGTCCCCCTCAGGAACATCAGTAGATAGTGGGACTTCTGCATCTCCAGAACCACAAGGAACCTCCTCTGATGTACTCTCCACTAGGGGACATGGGCCTCCAGTGGACAGCTCTTCCTTCTGGATTTCAACATGGGGAAGATGGTTTGGAGAACTTTCTGGCAGAGATGGGGACTCCAAGCATGGGACTGAGACCACCATGGGCTCAGTGACTTCTGGCATAGCTGGAAGACTTGAGGGTTCATCTCTGGGAGAGCTTCCTTCCTCCATGCTCGCACTGACTGCCGTGCTGTGCTGTAGGCGAGCACGCCTGGCACAGGCCCCCCCAGGTGACAGCAAGATTGCAGGTCCCCCAAACTCAGGCCTTCTGCCCGGCATCAAATTCCGCTGCCTAGTATCCGGGTTCTCTTCCATGCTGACATGAAGCAATGGCTTCTCATCATAGTCTTCCTCCTCTAGGGTCCATGACAGATCACTCAGACATTCAGACTGTGCCCTCTAGGAGACATAGAGGTGAGAGAGATCATCAAGCAACAAATGTTAGACGGCCTATCTCGTCCTCACCTCCTCTAGGGCTAAATATGGTTCAGGCAACACAATAGCCCTCAAAGGCTGGTGCTGAAGTAGATGACCACATGCTCTTCAGCCCCTCAACCTAAATGCAATTCATGCAGCCAGATACATTACCACACACTTTTAATCCCAGTACTAGGGAGGCAGACAGACAGATCTCTATGAGTTTGAGGTCATAAAGCGGTGTGTGTGTGTGTGTGTGTGTGTGTGTGTGTGTGTGTGTGTAAGTTCTAGGCCAGCTAGAGTTATATGTAGTAAGATCCTGTCTTAAAACAGAACTAACCAAACAAACAAACAAACAAAAAAACAGTAGCTCACGTGTCCAAATGGGTGCCTGTCTATAGCCAAATAGAGGTCCGAGGACCAAGAAAGAGCAACTATTTGTCCTGTGTTGTGTTCTCCATTAATTTTGTTTTACCTTAGATTTTTCTGACTGAGGAAAGACTTGTTATTATCTCTTTGTACTTGGAGAGCCTGGAGTCCAAAGGCATGGAACTTTTGGTCAAGACTGAGCTAACTTATGGTAACAGGTATTCCTAGGTGAATGGGCACTCTCTGGTCTTGAGCTCAGCACCGAGCAATGCTCTCTAGAGATGTGCTTTCATTGAAAAACTATATAGTTTTCTTAAAAAGCCATTTGTATCAGGTCAAACATGGTGAATTGCGAGCCACAGAACAAGATCCAAAAATTTCAGTCTTAGGTTCTCTGGTCTTACACTCATGTAAAGCCAGGGCTCTACCTCTGTGCCAGCTGCTACCTCCAGGACAGTCTACCAGCAGCTGCGGAGTCCCTCAGGCTCTACCTCTTGTGGATAAACTTAATCAAGCTCATGATGCTTCCTGCTCTGGCCTCTAGTGCACCTGGCACCCTACGCTGTCTTGTAGCATTCCTTCTTCTGAAAGATCACTGGAATTTGGACCTGGGTTCCTTTTGGTTATCACATACTCAATCTCTCCTCTCAGGAAGAAAATGAAAATCAAGATGAAGCCAGGGCCCACAAAGGCAGTATGTGAAAATGATTCAAGGTTAGGGTCCTATGGTTGATGATTTTAAAATGCTCATGACATCAGACCTTTGGGAATCAGTCAGAGTGTTGCATTAAACAGTGCTCTGTTGTTCTGTGTTCTAAGGTAGGAAAGGTACCCTTGGGCATGTTAAGAGTTGGTTCTTGTTACTGATGTCTATAATGCTGGGGACCAAATCCAGCGCCTTGTACAGCGAGGCAAATGCTCTAACCCCGAGCAACATGCCCAGCTGTAATTTTAACATTTTCTAGCTGGCATCTGCTGGCTAAAGTCTGGGATGTTTGTGACCATACCTAAGCTAATTTTTGCCAAAATCCACAATTCTCTTCTCTCGGATTTCAAAAGAAGTTGCAGAAAGAAATCTATACAAGGTTTGGGTTTGGTTTGGTTTGCAGAAGCTGCAGGTTCTTGTCACTGCTCTTTTGCTACCATGGGAAATCATTGATGTTGAGGCATGGGGGTCATGATTTGAAACCATCAGTTACAGAACCTAGACCAATTCAGCAGACAGCCGGGGGTCCCCTGTGAGTAGAGCACCTTCCAGCTGAGCTACCAGCAGCTCCAAGAGGTGACCATGGGGGATAAATCAGGGTGAAGGCTGGCATGAAGGTGTGCTCTCCAGAGGGAGTATTTGGTCACTGAGTAGAACCCAAAGGATAGAAAAAACAGTTTCTGCATGGCCTAGGACCTCTGGCTGGCTGCAGCAGGAAGGGGCTCAACCTTTCCATCACTGCCAGGGCGCACTGTGTCCACTTCATCTAGATAATCTCCCTGGCATTTCCTCCTGTGGGGCATTGAAATGGTTTGGCACTCTGGAACCGGAAGTGCTCAGCCTGTACCAAGATGTAGAATTGGTCTAGGCTAGCATTATACATATGTCATCAGGAAGTACCCGGTATATCATACTGTAATCTCTCAGAAGATGAAGCTGCCAAGCCATGAGCAGTAAAAGAGGGCTGAAGCGAGGCGGTCTCTGTCTGAGCTCTGGGTCATAACCTTTGGCAGCTCTTCCAGTCACCAGACCAGAAGTAGTCATCCAATGTTATTGCTCCTCTTAAAATGGATTGAAAACACTCCTTATACTCAGGCCCTGCACAGCCTGGCTGGGCCTGAGGACCACATGCTGTTAAGAAACTGAAGGTGTGACCTTTTATAGGCGGTCTGCTCCAGCTGCATCTAGACTCATAGGCAGATCACAGTTCTGTGTGGCAAGGCAAAACACCAAGCCGTAACTGGCACGTATCCCTTGCCACTTGTGCTGTGGTGGGAGCCCGAGGAGCTCAGCCAGCCGCACTCAAGTGTGTTTCAACTTTGTAATAAGAAATCAGTCTTGTTATCCAGCGTTTCGCTGTGTAAGACAGGTTTCTTCTTTTAATAAGAATGCTTTTAATTCCTTTTCCTTGTCTTCTTTTTCCTTGTGTGTGTATGTGTGTGTGCGAGAGCGCTTGTGTGTGGAGCGTCCATGTATGTGTATGTATGTTTCTGCATACTTGTGTGGATGCATACGTACATAGGTGCCTGTGGTGTATGTGGTGTCTGCAGTTATCCTCAAACCCATCTTCCACCTCACTGATTCTTGCCGAGGTAACTCTGTGAGCCTGAGTTCATAAAATACTTCCCGTTCTCCAAACAGACAACTCACTCTCTTCAAGAAGTTCCTGAAACCAAAGCAGGCCCTGCCATCTGTCTGCACCTTAGCTTGCCATGAAATCTTCAACCCTTGTGATTGCGTCTTGAGAAGGGGACAGGGAGGGTTGTTACTCTGCAAGTCCTTCTCAGTGTGAGTCATGGCCCTTGGCCATGCTTGCCCTGCCCTCCATCCCCACCTTCTCTAGAGCTGAGGCATCTAAGCCAGGCCAGGGTAAAAGGAGTTCAAGAATAGAAGGTGTCAGGCTTGGCACATGACACCGTGGATTCTTGGGGTTTGTGGAATGGACATATCAATGCAACTATTAATGTCTAAGAAGGGTGTTTATGCAAGGGAGACATGTCCGATTCAAGGTGCAAAAGACGAGCAAACATCTGCAGTGTGATCTTATCCACCATGGAGATGCTCAAGAAGGGCTACGGAGGCAGCGGGCAGGACAGTCATGTCTGCCCACCCCACCCCTCCACAGAGGATGAAGGCCAAGTACCGAAGACAGTCGCCTCAGTTTACTTGATCGCTGGTTGCGGGGCTTCACCAGGAGCTTGTGTTTAGCTGCAGAGTTGTCCAGGCAGGAGGAGAATTCTGGAGGGTGGCTGAAGTCAACCACAGGTGCCAGGCTACCATCCAAGGTCCGAGACGAGACGGAGGCATCGCTCATGTGGTCGGGAGACTGCGGCCGGGACGAGGACACTAGGATCTTCATGGTACAAGGCACAAACACACCAAGCATTAATTTAGTGACAAGGGCGGAGACTGCTATCCTAACCAGCTCCCCTTTGGTGTGCTTCTGGGCTCTTTAGACTGTACCCTTTTAGAGCACATGACTGGGTGTTCTAAGGGTGGGGACAACCCTAAGGCCCCTTCTCTTCACAGGAAGACTTTCCATAGCTACTTTCACCAACAAAACAGACTAGCCGGTTGTCTCTAGGGGTGGAAGAACCTGCTGTTTTTGTCATGTGTTTTGTCATGTGGCCCAGCAGTGAGACATCAGGGTGCAGGTCACAGGATGCACAGAGCCCCTTTCATCTGGCAAGCTTTCTTTACAGCCTCTGCGGGAGTCAGGCTTTCGGCTACCATATGGTGAGTTACAGACCCGTTACTAGTTTACACCTCAGCGGGGAGGAACTAGCAGTCAGCAGTGAGCAAATGCATTGCCAGGGGACAAGAGGCCCTTGGCAGCTGTGAGGAAGAATGAGAGAATACCCTAAGGTGCCTGCCCCACTGAATACAGTGAGCCTCTACTTGGAGTGAGTAAGTATAGCAGGGATGCTATAGTGCATGTAGCACAGATGTGTGATGTCTTAGTCAGGGGTTTCTATTGTGGCAATGAACCACCACGACCAAAAGCAAGTTGGGAAGTAGAGGGCTTATTTGGCTTATGCTTCCACAGCTAATCATCAAAGGAAGTCAGGACAGGAACTCAAATGAGGCAGGGACCTGGAGGCAGGAGCTGATGCAGAGGCCATGGAGGGGTGCTGCTTACTGGGTTGCTTCTCATGCCTTGCTCAGTCTGCTTTCTTATAGAACCCAGGACCACCAGCCCAGGAGTGGCACCACCCACAATGGGCTGAGAGCCCTCCCCCATTGATTGAGTGAATAGAGAAAATGATTGAGAAAATGCCTTACAGCTGGATCTCATGGAGGCATTTCCTCAAGGGAGGGTCCTTCCTCTCTGATGACTCTAGCTTGTGTCAAGTTGACACAAAACCAGCCAGTACAAGGGGCAAGAGAGAGAATCTGGGATCCACCCTCTAGGTTCCGAGAACAACCCCACCATCTTTAAACAAGCATGCACACAAAGACAATGATAATAATAATCTATTGGAACACTGGACCTAAATATTAGTGTCAGGTTAACATTTTTATTTGGTTGTTTTTTGAGATAAAGTCTCTCTATGTAGCCCTGGTTGTCCTGGAACTCAGTCTAGACCAGGCCAGCCATGAACTCACAGAGCTCCACCTGCCTCTGCCTGGAATTAAAGCCGTGCACCACCATTCCCAAACTTTGGTTTCCCATGATGAAAGTAGACTGGGTATACTACCCAATTACTGGTAAAACCTCAGAGTTTATTTTAAAATAAAAAGTCAGAACCATAGGAATAAAAAAATTAGGTAAGTGTGGCCCTAGCATGAGTGACCCCCATTTGGCTAATTAAAATTTGTGCATTACAGTGGTGATCAGGTTTGGAGTTGAGCTCTGACTTCAACGAATGAAGCTGTTTCACCCCCAACCCCACCCCACCCCACCCTGCCCCACCCAATGCAGCCAATTGCAGACAGAACCAGCTACTGTGAGCCAGAGACTCAAGTCTGAGGCTCAAGAGATAAAGGAGGGTGAAGTAAAAAATGAACGGTTTGCAGCCCGTTAGGACGAACAACAATATGAACTAACTAGTACCCTCAGAGCTCCCAGAGACTCAACTACCAACCAAGAACTATACAGGTGGGATTGATTGTTCTGGCAGCATGTGTATAGTAGAGGATTGCAAAGTCGATCATCAATGGGAGGAGAGGCCCTTGGCGCTGTGAAGGTTCTGTGCCCCAGTGTAGGGGAATGCCAGGGCCAATAAGTGGGAGAGGGTGGGGTGGCAAGCATGGGGAGGGGAGGCAACAGGGGTTTGTTCTTGTTGTTTTTATTTATTTGTTTGTTTGTTTTTTGGAGGGGAAACTGGGAAAGGAGAACTCATATGACATCTAAATAAAGAAAATATTTAATAAAAAAATGAATTAGTAGATAGTTAGTTCCTCACAAATAGAGCCTGACACACAACCATATCTAATTCTGAAAAGGGACAATGCAATTGTCCACAGGAGTGTTTTAAGTTGCTAACAGGCACAGTTTTACTCCACAGAGTAAGGCAATCTTTCCCATCATCCAGGCCTTCTTGGAGTTGGAGAGCAGGTGTGGGTCAGTAGCCTACCGGCCCCAGACCCTCCTCTTACTGTAACAGAGGATAGGTTCTCCCTGAAGCCAAATTCTGGGAGTCATACTCGAGGCAGCTCCAGGGGAGTTCCCAACCCCTAGAGCTGACTTAAAATCAGCTACACCACAGTCCTGACTTTTCGTTACTAATTGGGGGGGGGGGGGACTCACAACTACAAAACAGAACTAGCTTGTGTAGGGGAAGAGGGAATTCTGTGTACCAAGTTGAGTAGTTAATGAATACAATTCCAAACTGTCCAGTTACCAGAAGTGGTAACTCTATAGTTACATTGTAAGCAATGCCCTGGCCCGGCCAGGAGTGAACGTGATCCAAGGATGCCCAAGGCAACTGTTCTGCACCCATCAAACACCAACTCTGTTCTTTCTTGTTTTCCAATGGATCAATATAATTTGAGTCATTCCCATTACATCTGCCCTTAGCACGACTTATTAATATGGAGAAAACGGCCATCCTGTTTGTCTTCTATATATGTATACATCAAATGAATATTAACATTTTTACCATAAGCAAAAATGGCCTCATGAACATGCTGGGGTGTTTATTCGTGAGATGGAATCTATGGGAGTACAACAGTTGGGATCACTTCCTGCAGTGGTTGAGGTCAGAGACTGCTGGTCAAACTCCCTGGGCTGCCTTTTCCCCAGAGGGCTTCATGTGACTCGCCCAAACTAACAGGTTCCTGCGGTCAGGACTCAGAAACAGAGCTGAATGTTATTCACTCAGTGTTTACTGTTCTCTTTGTGCTCAGGCCACTGTCATGGGAGGGGAGATGCAGAGGAGAGGTAGCCACTTCCCTTCTTTTCTGGGTCTGGGCATCTGCTCAGACAAGAAAGACAAGGCACAGAGCAGATGGCATCCGACTGACCACACAACCTCACAAAATGGCAGCACAGTCTCCCTCACTCAAGAGACCTTGCCAGGAGACATGGAGGGCCTCCAGAGTCCTGGCAATGCTTAGTGTCAGGTGTGGATGGAAATATTCAAGGGCACAGACTCGCCTTTATAGTTGTGCCTGGACCCACATCGTGCAGCAGGGACATCTCTGGGGGGCTCCGGGGCAGTCCATCATCCTCAGAGCTCATGCCGGTTTCTTCTGCCCGCTTGATAGGAAGGCCTCCCGGAGGTGGTGGCCCCATCTTCACGTTACATTGTATCTTTAACTAGATTGAGGAAATAGTAACCATTCTTAGTAGTTTCATCAACAATAGCTAGCAACAAATCTTCTGCTCTGATTTATTCATTCAGGAAATAACTTCATCACCCTTGCACAATGCCCTGACCTGAATGTCTGTCCCCAGCTCCCTCACTGTCCTTATTCACTATGCAGTCACCCACAGTGAGTCAGAATGTGACTAACTAGCATGCCTGAGACCTGTAGAGAACCTGTGACCCTACTTTCAACTGTATAAAATGCTAAACTGAGATCACTTTGAAACTTGTGGATTAACACTGGACAGACAGCGAGAGTGCCAAGAAAACCATTACCTGCAAAGCCTTGATCCGGTCACACACATTTTCTTGGGAGAACACCCGCACAGGCCGAGCAGGGTCCTGTCCCGATTCAGGAAAGAAAATACTGTCGTGGGAGAGGGCCCGGTTGCCCATAGTGCCCCTGGATTCCCTAGGATAAAAAGAGCCACTGTGAGCTTCCACCACCTCCATCTGTCCCTGATCCTATGGACTCAGAGTGAGAGAGGGGATGAATGAATGAATATTATCACCCCCAAAGCCCTCTGTCACACATAGTTAGCAGTTGCTCCTCTGTCCCTTTCACTGTCAAACACTAGTCAGAACCTACAGGAGGGCATTTTCGTAAGAGATGTAAACATTGTAGGTTTTTTTTGTTCTGTTTTGTTTTGTTTTGTTTTGTTTTAATTAGTGGAAAAATGAAAGTTTGGAAGTGTGAGGTCTGAGTCACAAGCCTGTAGAGAAGAAAGTCTGGGTCCTACGGGGATCTGTCTCAGAAGTCCTGGGAATGTGAGGTTGTGGACTGTGGGCTAAGCTAACGTGCTGCCCAGAAGCTGGAGGCTGTCAGTGCAGAGCAGCATCTGCCCACGATGGTCCAGACCACAGAAACAAGAACTCCAAGTCTGTAGAGATGCTCCCTGCATGGATGATCTGGCACAGTTTGTGTATCCTACCACTGCTTGCGACCCAAAGCATGGAAGCCCGGCTCTAAGCCTTAGGACCTGACGCCAAACAACTCCCAGGACATTCATAAAATGCTCTCAGAGGATGTGGGAATTAGCCATCAGACTTTCCTAGCCTGTTGAATAATAGGTGGAAGGAGGTGGCTGAGACTGTCAGTTAAGGAAGGAAAGTGGCCTCTGCATGCACAGGACATCTTGTGCACACCAGCTCCACCCTGTCCTCCTTAGGCATCCTGTCCTCTATGAGGCACTGGGGACTCGGAGGTGTGGCCCATCCTACTGCATAGCCAATTGTGTTAGTAATGCTGTGTGTGTGTGTGTGTGTGTGTGTGTGTGTGTGTGTGCATGTGCACATGCCAGCTCAGTGGTGTTTCCTTTCTATCCTTTGACAGCCAGCTTGCAAGTGGAAATCCAGAGTGCCCAGAAGGGTGTATCTTCACAGGCACTCAGAAGGACTCAGCCCAGAGAGCACACGCTCTGAATGCCAAGGCCGTACATACGCCTAGATTTTCTTCCTACAGTCAACAGCCTGGGTCCATCCTCTGGAAACCCTAACTACTGGCCAAACATCTCCAACCTGGGTATAGCTAGTAGTAGAGGCAGCAGGAAGAGGCCTCAGAAAAGACAGGGAAAGACCACATGAGGGACCATGGGCATGGTCATTCATTACTACAGCATCTATACAATGACAAACAACATGAGTCCTTCAGTGGCTGTCAAATCAAATGAGCTTCAGGTGTCTGATGGAGGGCTAGGCAGGGGATAGAGGGGGTGAGGACACTGTATTAGCGTGGGCTTACCAGAGGACACCAAGTAAAACCAGAACACAAGGGACAGAAGAGTGCGTGGCCCATCAGCTGTGTTTGAGCAGAGAGGTGGAAACACGCAAACATGTGCTGAGCATGTGCATGCCTGATAATGGTTTTTAAAGTAAAAATCGATACAGTGGCAGATACAGGAGGGTGGTTTCTTTAAGTGGGAAGGAAAGAGCTGCATGAGGAGACAGGGTCAAAGGTAACAACAGTTACAATTTTGTCTTTGGAAATATACAATGTGTTACATAACAAGACACAGAGTCAACCCAAAAGGGAAATCTCTAAGACTCGGGGTGGGGGGGTGGGAGGGGGAAGCCTAATTTTATGGCAGACACGATGGCACATCATGGCACAGTGCTGGAGAGTCAGAGGCAAGAGGACTGCTGTGGAAATGGGGAAAGAGAAGTTATTGCTATAAGAGGAAAACAGAAAACAATTTCATCACAAGCCAAGTTTTTCAGTGTAACAGGAAACGGGATACAGAGAAATAAAGCAAGATGTTTCATCTTTCCTGGAATTGCAAGTGTCAGTAAATGAACTGCTCAGAATTCTTTCAGAAATACACCTATTTCCTGGTCCGACCCGGTAGCAGCCTAGAGGAGACTGCAGCTGAGTAGCCCTCATGGCCACGGCACCCACGCTGTGATCTCCAAGACAACCTTCTCTCTGACAGGAAGGAAACAAGACTCGTGAAATAGATCCAAGCCAGGAAGCAGACAGCACCAAATAGGGACTTCTCCCTGTGCAGGAAAGCAAGGAACCTTTCAGAGACGGCTAGGCTCGTGACCAAATAGCAGGGAGCTAATCAGAAGCCTGTTTACAGCACAAGACGAGACGACGAGTAAAGACTGTTATGGATTAAGGCACAACAAACATGTTTGAAATCCGTGTTTGGAGTCGATATGCAGGTAGCTTGGTTAATAGAGTGCCCGCCTAGCACATGCAAAGCCCTGGGTTCATTCTGGGGTACCACATAAGATCATGTGTGGTGCCATACATCTATAATCCCAGCACTTAGAAGATGGAGGGATGCTCAAAGTTCAGCGTTGTCCTTGACTATAGTGAATTTGAGGCCACTCTGGGTTACACAGAATTCTGTGTAAACAAAAATTTTAAATATTTTAAAAATACAATGTTCACAATGATCTTTTAGGGAAAAAAATAAATTTTTGGTCATAGTGAGGTGTGACAGTGTCAGGGACTTCTCTGGGAGTGAACACCAATCAAACACCAACCAAACATTATTTTTGTTTTTCCTGAACAGCTTGTACTTCAGGTTCTCATGAAGCTGACAAAGGAAAGCTATTTTTTAATTCTTAGATTTATTTAATTTACACACATGTGAGGGTTTGTCTACATGTATGCATAGTACATGTATGCCTGGTGTGTATGAAGATCAGAGGACATCAGAGCTCCTGGAACTGAAGTTACAGATGGCTGTGACCACCATGAAGGTGCTGGGAACTGAACCCAGATCTTCTCCAAGAGTAACAAGTGCTCTCAACTGCTGAGCCATCTCTCCTACTCCTAATAAAGAAACCTTCTTTATAGAAGAAGCTCAGCGATGTGTAGAATGAACGAAGGAGTTAGAAACCCACAGATTTGCACTGAGGAAATGGACCATCTACATGTCAAGAGCATCATGTACAAATGGTGGAGCACTGACAGTGACCACTCAGGATCAAGACTGGTGGCGTGGCATAGGGCTGGAGCGATGGCTCAGAGGTTAAGAGCACTGTCTGCTCTTCCAGGGTTCCTGAGTTCAATTCCCAGATATCACATGATGGTTCACAACCATCTGTAATGGGATCTGGTGCCCTCTTCTGGCCTGCAGGCAGAACATAGAACAGAATAAATAAATCTTAAAAAAGAGAAAGAAAGAAGGAAAGAAAGATTGATTGATTGATTGATTGATTGATGGATGGATGGATGGATGGATGGATGGATGGATGGAGTATTTGACACTGACCACTCAAGTTTCAGTGCTGAACTGCAGCATCAATAGAGCTGAGATATCCAGGGAGTTCAGGCCTCTTGATACAGGGGCAGGCCACACTCACATCTCTCTAAGCTCAATCTCTGGGCCTCTAGAGCAGCAGTTCTCAACCTTCCTAACACTGAGATGTTTGAATACAGTTCCTCAAGTTGTGATGACCCCCAACCGTAAAATTATTTTTGTTGTTACTTCATAACTATAATTTTGTACTGTTATGAATCATAATATAAATATCTGATATGCGAGATATCTGGTATGCAACCCCCCCACAAAGGGGTGGAGACCCACAGGTTGAGAACCATAGTGATCTGGATCACTATGAGCCAAAGAATCGGGAAAACAAAGGCTGTGGCTCAGGTGTACTGAGGGCAGAGGCAGAGAGCAGGGTGTTCTGCAGGCCAAGGGGCCTAGAGGGCTGTCACCCACAAAGCCAGCACCAGGACGTCCCAGCATAGGCTGTCTGCCTGTGACCTTGAAGAAGTTGCTGCAAAGTCTGATGACAGATTCTCATAGAGACTAGAGAAAGGGCCTGCTCCACAGTGTTGTCGTTGAAAAAGGTCATCGTTCCTTCTAGGACCTCACTGTACCACCCCCACACACGTGTGGTGGAGAGGGGGGTGTGGCATGAGAGCACAGGTGCCTGTAATTACAGACAGGTGACCACAGAAGCCAGTGAGGTTGAATCTCCTGGAGCTAGCTGGAGTTAGACAGCTGTGAGCCACCTCACACAGGTGCTGAGAACCTCTGTAGAAAGGTATGCAATCTTAATTGCTGAGCTGTCTCTCTACCCGGCACCCCAACCATCTTTCTTTCATTAACTAACGTCAATCCTGTTCCTACTGTGTGCTAGTCATAGACAGATATCAAAGGCCCTGTCCCACTTTCCCTGGGCTCCTATATGAAAAGGAACATGGCCGATGTATGGGTCATTTCCCCAGAGCCTGGCCCTCTAGCTTCGTTCCTGTTTGTGGCTGGTTAGACCATTTCCGGGCTTGTTTTTTAAACACCAGGAGATGGGATGGGATTAGAGCTTCCTTGGGCTAGCCAGGACTGCCTCTTCCCCAACAACTTTGCAGTCTTACATGCCCTTTCTGCTTCCAGCTAGCTCTGGGAAGGGGGGGGGGGGGGGAGGAGGGAAGAGGAAGGAACCTCTGGTTCTCCATTTTCAGTCTTACAGCGCCACCAAGTGGCCAGTGTCACTTCTCTGCCTCTAGAGCCATATCCTCCTGGCTGGCATCTTACCCTGACATGAGAGTTGATGTTGAAAAGCTTCCTCCTCCTCTCCTCAGTCCAAAATCCAACCCTGGGAGTAACTGGGAGAGACACGCGACTGTATTGGGATGGATTACAAGTTACAAGTTTTGTCCCCCAGAGCTACCTGAGTGCCCATCCCAGTGTGTCTGAATTTGTCAGGTCCAGACAAGAAGCCATGGCCTCTCCATCTGCAGGCCTTGCTCTATCGAATGAGCCCTTACTCAATCAGCATTCAAGTTCAGAGATGTGTGTTCCTGGTCTGTGCTCCAGGTCCATGCCACAGTGCCCAGGTATGCATCAGAGGCAAGCTCAGATGGCAGTCCTTGCCTTCCAACTTGTTTGGGACAGGTCTTTTGTTACTCACCACCTCCCACCCCAGGCCAGCTCACCCATGAGCTTCTGGAGCGTGGCCTGTCTCTGCCTCCCACGTTGCTCAGGAGCTCTAGAATTACAGACCTACACGGAACCATCTTTCCAGGTGTTGCTGTGAACTTATTTTTTTACAGAATTTATAAAATTGTTATTTTATGCTTTTGAATGATTTGCCTGCCTGCACATATGTGTGTCATACATGCACATTCTTGGAGGCATCAGAGAGCTCAGATTTGGAGTTACAGATGGTTCAGCCATCATGTGGGTGCTGGGAACCAAATCCCAGTCCTCGGCAAGAGTGGCAAGTGCTCTTAATCACTGAACCATCTCTCCAGCCCCAATTACTGTGACCTTTTAAACAGTTGCCACACCCAGCAGGTATCAAGTACGCAATCAGGTTTCCCCCACCTTTCTCCATCCCTGTGCTTGATTAAGTTAATAGACACACCACGTACTGAGGAACTCCTAAGTGTGTCGCATCACCCAGGAAGGGAGGAGGTTCAGGAACTTGACAAGATACTAAGGCACTGAAATAACAGTTCTGGACAACTCCTGTGCCCAATGTCCCCCCTCTTGAGGCTCACAAGCCAGACACACATGAGAGCAACTTACTCCAGCTCATCTTCAGAGTCATACACGGGCCCCGACTCCTCAATGGCAATGACCTCGCTCTTGGCAGGATTTTGCTTCCAGGCGCTGTTTCCTGTGGGTGAGGGTGATTCCTTCCTCTTCTTCTTCCCAAACAGCTTCTTAAAAGTTTTAAATTTGGACTTTTTCTTTCCTAGTCAGATGAAAAGAAAAAAGATTAGCAGTACAGGTGTGTGAGGGGCACAGGTGACCAGCAGTACAGGTGTGCAGGGGGCACAGATGACCAGAAACCAGGGACTCAGCAAACTACAGACAGACATGACATATAAGGTCTGTACCCCCAAAACAAATGTTGGTTTCTATCTTTTTTTAAAAAAATTAAAAATGTATGTGTATAGATGTGTGTATGTCTGTGTATGCACTGCCCAAGGAGATGCTAAGAGAGCACCAGATCCCAGGGTCTGGAGTTACAAGATGGGTTTGAGCTGCCATGTGGGTCCTTTGGAAAGTGGCCAGTGCTCTTAACCTCTGAGCCATCTCTCCAAGTAATAAATGAACCAAGAACTCTGGACATGAGCAAAGGATCCAAATCCAAGAGACCTTCGTCTCACCAGATCCCATGTCCTTTAAACCTCTGGAATAGGCACCATAAATATTTCATACATAATGTATACATAGCGCCAGATGAGGTAAAGACTATGTGATAATCCAAGTTGTTTTTCTAATATATTAGTTTTTAAGGATTTATTTTATTTTTTAAAAAATAAAATAAATTTTAAATTTAATTTTAAATTGTGTGCTGGGGTGGGTATGTAAGAAAAATGAGCAAATTGTGGCTGTCACTACAGTGGAAATGTTGTGGTCAGAGTGCTCCTCCGATGTCACCTTCATTTTTGCCCACAAGGCCTCTCAGACCCGGAAACCCATGACTCCCCCAGGGCAGCTCAGCCATGTCCTGTCCTTCTCAGAGTATCTGTAAGACCTGATGGTAAAAGGGAACAGACTCAGAGCACACAAACATGCTGTGTGACACAGCAGAAGTTTGCTAAAACTGTCTAAGGCAGCTTTATTGAGTAAGTTCCAAATAGAACTGATTTAAAATATAAGAGAGGGTCTTTTTAATTGTCTTTGTGATAAAGTCCCCTCAGGAACTTGAAATGATCTTGCCTTCACACGGGGAATAACCTGAGATTCTGCCAGCAAGAATCAGGCAAACGCCATTGCTCCAGAGGGGACAAACATTCTACGGCAGTTTTCTCAATGTTCGATGGAAACTTCCTTTCTCACCGTGGAATGTTTATCTTGGGTGCAGATGGTTCTCCATCCAGAGCTTGTGCTGAAAGTCTCTCAGGAGGTCTTTGCATTTGACAGGGACACCACCTGGCCTTCAAGTAGTCAACAGATTATTAGGTGTCCCTGGAGACATTCACAAGTAAACAGGCTTCCTGCCTCGACACCCAGGTGTTGCTCAGGGAGTGAAGAGTCGGGGTGGGAGCGTGGCTAAGCAGAGCAGAGTTTGACAGCCCTGCGCTTTTTATGCCAATGGAAAGCCCAGCTTTGGGCAACCTGGCACCCTCTTCTGGCCTCTGCAGGCACTGCTTGGATACAGACACCTAAATTAGTCTATTCACAAGTACCTCGAGTTTTAATCAGCATCTCCTTTGTTTTAATTTCTTCCTCTCCTAGGGTTTCTGACTGAGCTTCTTAAACAGCTACGGGACTGTTCCATGTTCTTTCTTCTTCAGTCTGTTCCGTTGTCTCACATACATAGGGATTCATTTGCATCTTAACATTTCAAATTTACTGGCAAAAGTTGCCACCAAGGCACACTTGTATGTCGAGCATCCGCAGCATCTGTTGTGTGTCCTTGTGCATGCCTGGTGTTAATTATTTGTGTCTCTTTTTCTTTTTTCCCTTAGCCCACTATACCAATGTCTTGTGAAGAGTTAGGCTCTTCCGAGGCTCTAGAAGCTAGGCGAGAGCTCAACCCCTAGGCCACACCCCCAGGCCCAGAATTGCGATTTTTTTTTTTAAAGGTTCTTTTGAGGAAAGCCTACAATGTTTAAACCTTCTCTTCTTTGCTAATAAATTCATTTCAGGAAATATAGTTCCCTCTAGATCTAAGTGTTAAGTTCTACACATCATAAAAGTTTGTGTTTTCATTACTATTTGGTTTGAAGTATTTTCTGATTTCCATGAGCATACCTTTTTAGATCTGTGTGTCGTACGGAAAGGCATGTCCTCATTTCCAAACACTTGGCAAACTTTTATCTCTTCATTATTGATTTAATTGGAGTACAATAAGGCACTCTGAATTTTGTTCTATTCAGATCCATTGAGACTTATTTTAAGGTTTCACATCTTGACAGATTCCATAAACTTCCTATGAAGTTCAAGAAACAATGTATTTTCTTCTCCATTTTAGAGATGGCAATTTGGGCTCTGCCATTTTCATTTTGAGTTTATATTTTATCTCTGTACTAATTTTTAAAATAAATTTATCCTAACAGTTTGGGGGGGGGAGGTTTTATTTACCTTTCTTTAGTTGTCAATTTCTACTCCACAGTTTTTGAGGAGCCTATCAGAGGCCGGCACGGGTCTTTGACCACGCCCCTGCTTCCCCTCCAGTCGGGACAGACGTCCTCGTTAGTTTGGCCTTCCAGGTTGGTGGCTATTTTCTAATGGCTTGCAGCTTTGCGCGTCCTACAGTACTGGTGAGAAGCAGCATGACTCTTCCTGCTTCTGTGAAGGTAGATCTCTCTCCTCTTTGGACTTAAAACCCTTAATTTGAACTTTGGCTTTCTACATCTTTCCCACTGTATTTCTGCTGCCTTTTATTTATTCAACTTAGGAGTCACTGGGTTTGTTTGTTTATTGATTTATTCCTTTTATTGATTTATTACTCCCTTTACTCCTCTTAGGAATCACTGGGTTTCTTTCTCTCTTTAATTAATTGATTTTTATTTAGGTACTTATGTCTGTACCCTTGAGGGGCCTGCAGCGGCCAGAAGAGGGTACCAGCTAGCCTGAAGCTGGAGTTTCAGGTGGCTTTGCTGGAAACTGAACTCAGGTCCTATGCAAGAGTAGCAAGCGCTCTTGACTTCTGAACCCTCTCTCCAGCCTTCACTGGGCATCTTAAATCTACAGACCAGGCTATTGTTTGTTTGCTTTTCTTTCTTAACAATTCTAGAATTTTCCAGGCATTCTCTCTTAGCCCATGTGAATGCCTGCTACAGGCTCTCCGCTCTCTGTCTTCTTTGCCGTTTCCCATTTTCTCCACATCCCTCTCTGCCCTCTGTATGCTCCCCTGTGATCTTGAGCTCATGTGATCTGCTCTTAAACACAACGCTGAAGTTCCACAAATTATATTTAAAAAATAATCCACATGTTTTGAAAACTGGCACTATCAATTAAAATATTTTAAGTCATGGTAACCATCACTCTGGTATTCACAGATCAGCACAATGACTTCCTCAACCAAGGTGCAGAACAAGTCTGGACCGTCTCCTCATGCTTCCCCACCGCTAACGAGCAGCCGTCCACGGATCTGCTCTTTCTACGTGGTTGAGTCACGGTGTGTAGATCAGATCACACAACACAGCCTTTGATTATGGATTTTTTTTTTTCACTTAGAAACTCATTTTACTGTTATTAAACACCAATGGTCTGTTCTTTTTTATTGCTGAGTAATATTCTGTTCTATAGGTACACTGGTTGGTTGAACCATGCAACCAGCTGAAGGACATTTGGCAATCATGAATAAAATCACCTTCGATCTTGATGTAAACACACATTTCCATTGCCCTTAGGCCAATTCTTCAATGTATGAGAAATTGCCAAAATGTCTTTCGAAGTGGCTATACTCCTTTTGTATTCTACAAGGCAAAGCGTCATGATCAGTACTCATAAACTTTTTTAAACGTTTTAATCTAGTTTAAAGCTACAGTTTTTAATTTATATCACTGAAGGAATACAGATGCTACCATTTGTCCACATGCTTAGGCAAATAAATCATGTTTAAAAGTCCCTGGCCAATTTTAAATTAGACTTGCTGTTGTTATCTTATTTTGGATAGTTTAAAATATATACTGGATGTAAGTTTTTTAATCGATATGATATACAGTTTTCCCAATCTGTGACTTTTTTATTTTTTTTATTTTTTAAGGTAGATTTATTTATTTATTTATTTATTTATTTATTTATTTATTTATTGTGTATATAATGTTCTGTCAGCATGGCCAGAAGAGGGCAGCAGATCTCATTACAGATGGTTGTGAGCTACCCTATGGTTGCTGGGAATTGAACTCAGTCAGGACCTCTGGAAGAGCAGCCAGTGCTCTTAACCTCTGAGCCATCTCTCCAACCCTGTTTTTATTTTCAAAATAATGTTTGTTGAGAAAAGTTTTAAATTTTTAGAGGTTCCACTCATACATTTTTTTTTAATGGGTTTAGGTCTTATGTCTAAGGACTCTAGTCTAGCTATAGATAATAGGCATTTCCTCTTACCCTTATAAAGGATTGGAGGCTCTCACTTATGTGTGGAGCTCACTCTGAGTTGTATAGTGAGGTACACTATACAGTGTATACTGTATACACTGAGTATACTGAGTACACTGTGAGGTATAGATCTGTGGAGCTTTTTCTTCTCTCTCTCACCTTCCTGCTTTTTCTTCTCTTCTGTTTTAAATTTTATTTTATTTCATACACACACACACACACACACACACACACACATATATGAATGCTTTGCCTGCATGTATGTAAGTGTACCATGTGTAGGCATCGGATCTAGAACTGGAGTTACAGATGGCTGTGAGTCACCATGTAGCTGGTAGAAATTGAACCCCAGTCTTCCACAAGAATGCTGCTCTTTCTTAACCTCTGAGCATCTCTCCAGGCCCTCTTACCTGGTTAGTTTGTTTAAGAAAGGGTCTTATTGTATCTCAAGCTAGCCTTGAACTTCCTCTGTGGCTGAGGATGACCTTGAACTCCTGATGTCCGGTTTTCACCTCCCAAGTGCCCTACTCTAGGTAAGACAATTTGACAGTCCTTCAAGAAGACCATTTGATTCTACACAGTCCCTGGGGTCAAGTGTGATCTAGGAGCACTGCTGGCCCAAGCTCAAGGTTGAGGGTCTCTGGATTTTCCAAGTCAAACAACTGAGACTACAAGTGCACAAGAAGGCTGGGTTATCTATGGTTGGGGCCCCTACAGCTATAGCTTATCCAAGGGAAGGCCTTCTATTAGACAGGTCTCTTGGATCCTGTAAATAGCTTTCTACCCACCTCCCCATCCTACACAACAAGAAAATGAGATTCAAAGTTTCAGAGTAAAAGACTGAAGGAAAATTTGCTCGCTTATGTTTCTAAGCTACCATTTCCCTTTCAACTCACATTCTCCCCTAGAATGTTCAAAATTTAAGAAGGAAAAGTTGGTCTGGTTACCGAAAGTTCACTATTATTAGAAACAACAAGAACAACAACAAAACCCAACACATAGATTCTCTTATTTTCTAAAACTGATTCCTCATGGTGACCAAACTGGCCTCTACTGAAGCTATTTTGTGAGAAATTAAATACTTGCTATAACATTTTCTTATTTTAAGAGGCAATAATTTAGTGTCCCATGATACAGTTTGAATGACCATTTTTTTCCCCACTCAGGGTTAATCTTAAAATACCCTCACTTCGTACTTGGATTTATTTGGTAGCTACTGAAATATGACAGAAAACTGGTCCTAATGTAAACCGAACAATCCATCTTCATACACAAAAAAGAATGAAATAAGTGTCTGAAGGCAGAAGCTGGCCATGGGTTCATCATCACGGGAAGTTAATTCTTCATGGGGTCATTATCACGGGAAGTTATCCCTCATGGTTTCATTATCATGGGAAGTTATTCTTCCTGACCTAGCTCAAAGAAAACCACTCCTGGGACTTTGAATTTGAACAGGAGAGGGTTGGCAACCTTTGTTAACAAATTAGGGTGAGTGAAACGGCTAGAACTGTTGAGGACGTGCATGGAGGGAGACCAACGACTTTATCAACTTCCCAACTGTATCAAGACATAAATAACAGTCCCATGTCTAGGCGTTCTCAGATGTGTTCTTAAGTAATGACTCACGAGCCTGGAAGCTGGCTCAGCAGAGACTAAGATAAAGGCCTTGTAAAAGTTGTTGGAGAAGGGTCAAAGGCTCTTTTGATAGAATTTCTCTGGAGAATCAGCTCATCTTGTATTTGACAAAAACCTCCTGATGTGTTAGAACAGCGGATCGAGTCAGAACATACCACACACTAGGCCCAAACAGTTCTGCGTGTAAGAGGTTTAATTGAGAGGGAGAGGGGGGCAGTAGTGGAGAGAGAGGAGGGAGAGAGAGAGGAAGGAATGTTCCCTGTGTGTATGTATGTGTGCCTGTGTGTGTGTGTGTGTGTGTATGTGTGTGTGTGTATGTGTGTGTGTGTGTGTGTGTGTGTGTGTGTGTATACATGGGTTATAACATATGGCCACAGGCAAAGGTGAGCTCAATGGATTCTGGGAATAAGGCTGCTGTTGCTCTGGCAACAGGTCTGTGAGGCCCGCCCATGCGATGTCAAGGGCTTTGGAGGCTCCTGATGCTAACACCTCCTATGCATACCTTTGAGTGATAAACACAGCCATTTAGCGTTGGCCCAATCTGGCTTTGAATGACCTCCCTGCCCTGCCCTGAGAAGTGCAGGTGCTCCAGCTGCAGCCCCTGTTCCTTTGCTTTCAAGTCAAATACAGGGCCATATTTGCCTCCAGGAAAAGGCAAAAGACAGTCAAAGAGCCCACTCTTTGGCAGAGCAGCAAGAAGGCAATGCTCCCGGATGGCATTAAATGGTGAGGCTGTTGTCTTCCCAGACAGCATGGAGCTGGGGATGTCTGAGCAGACCAGGTATGGGGGCTGGATGCTCCCCTCCACAAAGAAAGCCACAGAGCACGGCTCCATGCAACCAAACAAAGCTCTCCCTCCTGGCTCCCAAAGCAGGGCCAGTTACGGGGGGGGGGGTCTCACCTGTGCTGTCTTCCCCAAGGCCTTCGGCAGCCTCCCGAAGTTTAATGTCCATCACCCTTGTGGAAATCATGTCCAGGTCACTAAAAGCAGAAGGAAATCCATGTCAGAGGAATACATCGTGCACAGTGACTGACACGTGCCATGGTTGTGGGGACTGCTTCTGCCTGTCACCCCACCTGCACACACCTCTGAAAAGCCAGTGTCCAGGGCAGAGAGGAGGACAGTAAGGACCACGTCCACAGCCACCTGGGTGGCAACCACAGAAGCGGCTTTCTAATGGCTGATGTCAGCAACGTCACAGAAAACACAATGGCATCACTGAACGCAACGGCAGGTCAGAGGTTTTCAAAGTTACCCTCAAATTAAAAATCAAAGCAAAAAACACCCATAATCCCACCAACCAAGGATAATCACAACAGATGTTTTAGTCTCTCTCCAAGGCACCTTTAAGCAGATAGTTGTTAGCCAGCACTCGCAGTGGTGGCACACGCCTTTAATCCCAGTGCTTGGGAGGCAGAGGCAGGTGGATTTCTGAGTTCGAGGCCAGCCTCGTCTATAGAGTGAGTTCCAGGACAGCTGGGGCTACACAGAGAAAAACCCGTCTCAAAACAAAACAAAACAAAACAAAACCAAAAAAAAAAAAAAAAAAAAAAACCCAAAAAAAAAACTCAAAAAGAAAGAAAGAAAGAAAGAAAAAGAAAAAGAAAAAAAAAGAAAGAAACTTGGCTTTGGTTTTTGTAGCATCCTGCTGGGTTAAAATTCTCCCGGGTGTCATGCAAACAGCAGTACGATATTTTAATGTCATTATTTACATGGAGCCTTCTGGTTTTGGACCTGGGAAAAATTCTGAGCAAATACAGAAGTACAGCAGACATCTGGTAAACCCCCATATAAAATTCTCTCTTTCACCATACCCCACACCCATGCTCACTAGGTCATTTCCAAGTAAAACCAGCCTGGTTGTTACAACCATTGTGTCCATTTGGATTTACCTTCTTTCTAAACAAAAATATGTGACTGACTCATCCATTATCCTGCTACAGAAATGAGTGCTGCTTGGGTTCCTGCCGCCCATACCCAACCCGAGACAGCGCGCCCTCCCTCTGGGTACAGCACAGTCTATCTGGAAAGCTTTTTTTTTTTTTTTTTTTTTTACTGGGAGTGATTATGAATCCTTGGACTGAAAAAGAGCAGTTCAAATGTTTGATTAGCCATTCCATAGCTTGGCTTTTACAGAAGGTAAAAATGACCGGGAGGGGGCATGGGGGGTGGCGGATAGAATGGATATATTTAACAGCAGGACAGAAACGTACACACCGTTCTGTGCTGGAGTTGGCATTTAGGTGGCCTATAATATAAATGTTAGAGTGTTTGTCCTCCTTCCAGCCTGGTTTCTTTAAAAAATTTT
>JADRCD010201885.1:0-11035 GCA_019843815.1 Montemys delectorum
TCATCCAGAGGGGGGGGGGGGAAGACTTAAAAAAAAGAAGAAGAAAACGAATAACAAAAAAATAAAATAAAATAACAATCAGGTACACGATAAATAGTCAGAGCCGGAGTGCGAGCGAGCCGAGCCCTGAAGCCCGGGAGGACTCTCCGCGGCCCGGGGACGCCCGCGGAGGGGCGGGAAGGGCGAGGACCGGCAGAGCACCCCGGGCCCCCGGCCCGGCAGCGGCGATGTCCTTAAGCCCAGAGTCTCCTTAGCGGCGGAGGTGGTGGCGGCGTCTGTGGGCTCAGTCCATTCTCCGGCTGTTTACTCGTGTTGTCCCCGGGCCAAGCCTGCCTAACGTCTGCTCTCCAGCCGCCTCACCGCCTGGACGCCGTAGTCTCCCCCATTTTGTGGGCCCAGCGGGCGGTGTTTTTCCCCCTTTAATCCGAATTCACGGGTTTTCCCTTCGCTTTAATGGCGGCCACAGGGACCAGCTCGCCCTCTCTGCTCGCCCATTGGCCGCCGGGAGGTCACGTGGGCCGGGCTCCGTAGGGAGGGGGAGAGAGAGAAGGCGGTGAGGGAGGGCAGGGAAGCTTTCGGAGCCCCGGGGACCCGGCGGCCAGCTGGTGGCTACTAAGATGGCGCCATCTGCTGGATGCCCCGGTTAAGATGACCCGAGCCTTGGCCCTAGTTTTCTGCTGGCTGGGGAATGTGCAGCACGGGAAGGTTCACTTCAAAAATCGAGAATTACTTGGAAGTCAGTTCGAATTCTTTGGAAGAGAAAGTTGGCAAAAAAAAGGAAAGAAAGCAAAGAAAAAGAAAGAAATTCCAATGCATTCTCATTTATTCCCTAAGGCTGCCGAGGTACATCCCGGAACTCTACGGCTAGAGAATCAGAGCTGGATAAACACCAGCCTCACCCTATCTTTTTAAATTATAATAAAGAGGTAAAACTGAAACGATATGACCTCTTGGTTAATAAACTAGGAATAAAGTCCTGCTGTTCAGGATTCAAAGCTGGAGCCAGTCTTTTACCTCTTTGTGACTCAGTTTCCTCACCTGTCAAACGAGGGAAACATGTCATATTTGTTAAATGATGCATTAATACAACCTGAGCACTAGCCTAGTGCCTGCAGCCGATAAGCAGGCATGCATTACTATATTGCCATCCTTTCTTTCTATGGCTATTTTGAGAAGCAAGTGAACTCTGAAAGTGAGAATTGATACTTTGTTTACATAGTTGTCCAGTGCCTTAAAAATGTTCTAGCATACAGTAGGTACTTAATATCTGAAAACTTAGAAATGAATAAGAACAATCACATGTGATGTTAAAATCCCTCCCCAAACAATTATTCAAGGCTGGATTACTCTTCAGTGAAGAGTTCAAAACATTTTCCATGAGAACTTTGAAAGGTATTCTAGGAGGAGATGAGGGAGGGATGGAGAAAGAGTAAGAGATAATGATACCAGGCATGAAGGCACAAACTTTTTTTTTTGGGGGGGGGGGAGTTGGGAGGGGTTCGAGACAAGGTTTCTCTGTATAGCCCTGGCTGTCCTGGAACTCACTGTGTAGACCAGGCTGGTCTCGAACTCAGAAATCCGCCTGCCTCTGCCTCCCAAGTGCTGGGATTAAAAGCATGCACCACCATCGCCCAGCGAAGGCACAAACTTTTAATCCAAGTTCTGGAGAGGCAGAGGCAGGGGGATCTCTGAGTTTGAAGCCATTCTGGTCCACAGAGCAAGCCCCATGCTAGCTGAGGCTACATAGTAAGACCCTGTCTTAAGAAGAAAATAAAGAAGAGACGACAGTTAGGAACTATCATAACTTTAAGTCATAATTATCTCTGAAAGTAGTAGACTCTTCTAGCTTACTTTTTTAGCCATAAAATGAAAAGTATCCTTTGCCCACCTATTTGTACACCTATGCTGAAGATCCTGAAGCCAAAAACTTGCAGAGAAAGTTCTGTGGCTTGCCAGTTGACCTTAGATCAAATCTGACCCTAAATCAGATTAGTTTATCATAAATCAAAGATAATAAGAGTAGTTTTCTCCTAAAATGCTTGATGAAATAATGTTGATCATAGGTGCTTGTCCCAGTGCTTCCTTAATCACATGAATGTTAACCATTAAAATGATTTTTTAAATCATGACTGTTAGCACACATCTGCAATCTTGTATTTGGGAGGGAGGCTAAGACAGGAAGACTGAGGGTTCAAGACCAGCCTCGTGTAGTTGTAAGACTTTTCCTCAAATAGAAAAGAACAATAATTTTTTAAGTATCTGCCTGTTCCTTGGGATTTCTGGAGAAGTAATCTCTACAGAATAAGTTAAAGGCAGTGACCTGAATAAGTGACACAGGCATCAACTGTGACACACTAGGAGCACCGGAGGAGGAGTTTCCAAGTTGAGAGGGCGTTGTCAAGTAGGCAGCATTTGAAATCAGATTTGAAGGATAGAATGAATTCTTATAAAGCTCTTTGAAGCAGTTAAATCTTATTAAGCCCAATTCAGATCCAAAGGCCACATATCAAAGTCAATTATACAACCAGGACTAATTCAATCCAGGAGCTCAAATCAACTAAGGTCGGCATCCTTTATAACTGAGTGCCAGCACCAGGAGTCAGGGATCCCAAGACCCAGTAAGGCAAAATCTCCTTCACTCACCTCTCTTCTCTGAGAGCATCCTCACGTATCTATTCTGTTCCTTTCCCCAACTTGAAATGTCCTCTCCTACTCCTTTTTTAAAATATATCCATCCTCCTTAATTTTTTCCTCCCCCTCTTCTTCCCCTTCCTTTTCCCCTTCCCCTGCTCCTCCCACCTTTCTCTTTTTCCCCCTCTCAGACACACATATACACATACCCATAATATACCTTAGGAATTCAGTGGCAGGTAGAATCTGCCTGAAATTCACCATGTAGGAAGTAGCATTTGATTGAACTTTCATTTGAATGTCAATCTTCTCCAAAAAAGAGGAGAATCTGACAACAACAACAACAAAAAAGACTTCCCAAGAAGAAAAGAACTCAGAGACCAAGGGGGAGGGGCAGAGACCAGGGGGAGGGGCTGAGGCCAAGTGGGAGGGGGCAGAGGTGACAGCACAAGAGACTGAAAAAGGGAATGAAGAGGAGCAGTGGAGGACTAAGATCCCAGCAGAGAGAGATGGGTGGAAACCTAGGGAGAAGGGAGAAAATGGGGCAAGTATCACTCTCAGAGAGCATCTTGGGAACCGCCTACATTTGTTAAGATGACATTTTGTATGAGTTAAAGAGAAACAAAAATAGAAACTTTAGGAAATAGTGATGTTTCAATGTAGGTTCATCAATTGCTTTTTTTTTAGTATAAAAAAATGTATATATGTGTGTATATATATATATATACACACACACACACACACACACACACATATACTCAAGAGGTTGAGGCAGGAGAATCATGAGCAAGCTTGAGACCTGCCTGAGCTACATAGCAAGACCTTGGATGAATAAATAAATAAATAAATAAACTAACTTTCCAGTTTTTCTCTATGATCTTTTTCTATATGGTTCAGATTACATCTTATATTATACAGTTTGCACAGCACATACTGTGTGTGTGTGTGTGTGTGTGTGTGTGTGTGTGTGTGTGTGTGTAAGGACATGCAAGAATAAGATGGAGAAGATACTGGATACGACATCTGGACAGTTGAACCAAATGAAGTCAAAACTATTCCTTCTTGCCTCACAATTCTGATTGACTCATTTATAAAATGGGCATGTAAAATGGCGCCAGCTGGGAGAGTTGCTGCTATAACTAAGAGAGAGAGGAAAATACCTAACAGTAACACAATGAGGAATTTCAAAATGACTTTGAGAGGTAGCCTTGGGTCAATCACTACTAGCTATCTTCTCTTTAAAATACAGATCCACTCAGTGATCTCTGCATCTAAAACAATTCTGTAACTCCTTTGGGCTTTCAGGAGCTCCATTCTGTATGGAATGGTGGCAGCTCTGGCCTGTGGACTCCTTACTTGATATAGAGAAGTCCAAGAAAGGGCAGAGCTTAACCTTAGGATTAATCCTCTACCCATGATTCTGGGAAAAAAAGCCAAGTCTAGAGTAGCACTAGCCAATAGAAATGAAACAAAGCCAAATAATCCTATAATGCCAATTACTGTTTGTTAGACATATTAATATCTTTGGCCAATATATCAGAAATGATATCATTTTATATGTAGTTCATATAAAATATATTCATATAGCTATTCCTTTTTTAAATTTTATGTTTAGCCAAACCTTCCAAAATCCATGTTTGTTTGTTTTTCCCAAAGAACATTCCAATTCAGACCAGCCACATTTCAAGAGCCCGAGAGCTAAATGTAACTAAGGGCCACTGTGTTGAGTAATACAAGTTTAGAGTCTAAAGCTGAAAGCAAAGAAGGAACCAATTAAGCCCTAGAGAGAGTGATCTTCAGCCTAGAGACAGTATTGATTTTTCTTAAGGTCATGTTAATGGTTTAATGTTGTACTTAATTCAATAGAAAGAAGGACTAAGAAGTTACAGAGCATTTCAGTCAGGGAATGGGACTATACAAAGGTGGGGAAATCTGCCAGTTGAGAAAAGAAGGAAACATTGTCTTTCTATCCATGAAAAACCTAAATTGCTACTTTTCTTGAAAGTGTAACAACTATGCTCAGCCTCAAGTTTTCTATCAAATGTTTCATTTTAAGCATGAACTTTGAAACCAACCCTTCTTAATTCTGTTACTTTGAAATTAGGTTAGCAAACTTTTATTAGCAAACCCGCAGTGCTGTCTCCTTCCAGGTCTTTTCTTTCTTTCTTTCTTTCTTTCTTTCTTTCTTTCTTTCTTTCTTTCTTTCTTTCTTTTTTCCAACACAGGATTTCTCGGTGTAGCCCTAGCTGTCCTGGAACTCACTCTGTATACCAGGCTGGCCTTGAACTCAGAAATCCGCCTGCCTCTGCCTTCCAAGCGTGCCACCACTGCCCAGCTCCTTCCAGGTCTTTATTCTAACCAAATTACCTGACTGACTGGACCTCTTGTTCTTAAAAGGGGATAAAGAGATTGGGCTAAATGGCCACTTCCATTAACACCTAGTATGTGACAAGCAGTACACTTCAGACTTGTAACTGTGCACCAAACTTCTGAGGTATTAGATTATCCCACTTTTCTAGATTGAAATGTTGAGATCTAGAAATAGCTTCCCTGTGCCCACAGCAGCCCCTAAAACAGGCTAAGGGCCCTAATAGATCACAAGAGCTCCAGAGAAACGTCTTGGAGGGACAGTTGAAACTAAATCTTGAAGGATGAGTTGGGTTGCGCTAAGAAAGGTGGGGGAGGGGAAAAATCCCAGAAGAAAAAGGAGGAAACAAAAAGAAGGGCTGGACAGTTTGGTTAGAGAAGAAATTCTGGGTCTTAGTCATAACGAGTTTGCTCTTTTTTTTTTTTTTCCCAGAAAAGATTAAATACAAGCTAAGGTTTGTTTTGCGTGTGACAAGCTAAGATTTGTTTTCAGAAATAAGCTCCCAGGAGACTTGTTGGGGGCATGGCAGCAATTCGGGCAGGAAGAGGCGAGGAGAGGCCTGACCCCAAGTTAAAGGAGCTTGTCTACAAACACCCTTTCTGTTTCCCATTTACCCCCACTGTCATTTGTGCCATCCGCAGGGGACCTGGGGAAATAGAGGAAATCACCTCAGCAAACTGCTGGTCGTGCTTTTCTTCCTGGAGGTGACTTTTTTTTTTTTTTTCTGAGTGGCCAAAGCTAAAAGACGATTGCAATTCTTTGAACCTACTCCTCGTGCAGGAGAAGGAGAGGGAGAAGAGGGAGAGGAAGAAGATGAAGGAGAAGAAGGAGAAGAAAAGAAGAATCAGGCAGGACTTTGGTCTCACACGATAATTTTTCCTGCCCAGATACAATTTCATTATTCTCTTTCCTCAAGAAAAAGTTCAAAGAAGTTCAAAACATATGACAGCCAAGAAAAGTTTATTCTACAGTCTCTTGGTTCCGCCACAAGCTTAGAGGACAGCTTATATGATGGTCATAGAAATGAAGATACCTATTACAGCCTTTCAACCACTGGCTTTGACATTCACTCTTCACTTATGCTCTAGTATTTACTAAGTGGTGTGATGAGGCAATGTACAACAGTGAATCAGATATAGACTAGACTCTTAAAGTACTTATTATGTCTCATACAATAAACAGCTCTACAGTTGTGTTTCCAAATGGTTTAAACGGCCGAGGAGCAAGTGTGATGGCGCTTAGAGAAGAGAGAACAGTACCCTAGCTACTGAGGAAGAAAAAGGTCAAAGAGAACTTTGTGTTTCTCTTAGGACTTCTTCCCTGACGATGAATAAGACTTGGGCATGCCCTGCTTTTTAGGATGAGGAATTCAGATAGTGTTCCTCCAGCTGGAGTTTGAGGGCAAAGTTCTGAAAAAAATGCTACTGGGAATTTTATTGATGGGGGGGGGGTTCTTGGTTGTGCTGATAATCTACCCATTCATCCTTGCTTCTATCTTCTCCGTTGCTCTGTGCTAGACTGTTCCTGCTCCCTCACTAATTCCCTAGTGGTTTGATTTGGAATCAAGGGTTGTGTAATGGTGCACGCCTGGAATCACGGCACCTGGAAGGTGGAGGTAGGAGGGTCAGGAATTTAAGATCATCTTCTACTATTTAGCCAGTTTAAGGGCACCCTGATCCACCTGAGATGATCTTAGAGAAGAAAAGAAAAGCCCTTCTGCACTGCCTGCTTGGCTGACTTGGCTCCTGAACACTCATCCATCCATCTGTTGGTTATTGTTTTGTAGTTGTAGTTGTTGTCGTCGTCGTTGTTGTTGTTGTTGTTGTTGTTGTTGCTGTATAGAAATTGCCTGGAAACATCCCAGCATAGAACAAACATGGTATTATCTCACATAGTTCCTGAGAGTTAGTAACAGAGGGTGACTGGCTTAGCCAGGTGCTTCTGGTTCATATTCTCTCATGATGTCTTCAAGATGTTGGTTAGAGCCGGGCGGTGGTGGCGCATGCCTTTAATCCCAGCACTTGGGAGGCAGAGGCAGGCGGATTTCTGAGTTCGAGACCAGCCTAGTCTACGGAGTTAGTTCCAGGACAGCCAGGGCTACACAGAGAAACCCTGTCTCGAAAAACCAAAAAACCAAACTAAAACAAGATGTTGGTTAGAGCTAGAGTAGGGCGAAAGATCTCACTTCCGGGCTCGCTCCTACAGCCACTGGCAGCAACAGTTCCTGCCCAGCTGTTTGTTTTCTGCCAAGTGGACTTCTGAGACTATGCACAGCGTGCAGCTTACTTCTCCAGCAGGGAGTAATCCAAGATTGGGAGTGGGGATGAGGGGAAGAGGAGAGATCCATATGGAAGCCACAGTCTTTCACAACCTAATCTCAGAAGTAACATACCACCACTTCTGCCATGAGCTGTCGGTCACACGGACCAACTGTAGTAGAGAGTAGGAGAGATCCACACAAGGGTATGAATATCAAGAGGCAGAGATAACTAGAAATGAACTAGCTGCTATCTTGGAGACTATCTACTAGGCCCACTTTCTGGTCCCAAAGTGATTCATGTCTGTTTTAAATGTAAAATGCATTCATTCCCTCCACCAAGTCAACAGAACTATCATCTCATTATAGCATAGCTTGAAGTCTAGCATCTCAACATCTAAGTTAAGTTCAGGCAGAACTGAGGCTCCTTGGATGCAGTTCCTTAAGTACAATTCCGTAGGTACAGTTCCTGAATATCTGTGAAACAGAGGTAACTAAGCCACTGAGTCAAGAGTAACAATAATGGCTGTACACCTTCCCGTCCCAAAGTAGGAAAATGGCAGGTCATGGTGGCGCACATCTGTAATAGCAGCACTCAGGTGGAGGCAAAAGGAGGACAGCCTCAGATACTTAGAGAGTTTGAGGCCAGCTTAGGCTATATGAGACCCTGTCTTGGGCTGGGGAGATGGCTCAGTGGCTAAGGGTATCGACTGCTCTTCCAGAGGTTCTGAGTTCAATTCCCAGCAACCACATGGTGGCTCACAACCATCTGTAATGGGATCTGAAGCCCTTTTCTGGTGTGTCTGAAGAGAGCAATGGTGTACTCATATACATAAAATAAATAAACAAATCTTTAAAAAAAGAAAGAAAGAAAGAGACTCTGTCTCAAACAAAACTTAAAAAAAAAAAAAAAAGATTTTTACTATCTAACATTGTCCTCAAAACTGTTGTCCAAATTCCAAGTTCATATCTGAGTATAAGGATTTTGCTACAACAGAACAACAGTAACAGAAAAGTCAGTCGTGCTACATATCTCTGTCTAAAAAGATACTTTGAAACTTGGTAGAGTTTCAAACAACAATTGTAAATTATTTTGTATAATTTCTGAGGACTGAGAATCTAAGACGGTGATTGGCCAGGTGGTTCCAGATGAGATTTTTCTCACAAGATTGCATCAGACATGGCCCGATTACACAATACACTCATACACCCAAATATCACTTAGTAACCCCTAATATGCACAGTTATTAGTTATGCATTTATAATTTTGTTCCTGTGTCAGGGCTATGGTTATCTCAAGGTCCAGTTAGGGCTGAGACTCTTCTTACCCAAAACAAAAATGAACAAGAATATGTCCATATCTGGTATATTCCTAATGTAGGCTTTGGTTTTAGCTTTCTGAGTGAATCACCCTCCTTTTCCACCTCACTTACTCCTTTCAATCCTGCAGTTGGCATCTCCCTCAAGCCACACATCCTAGGATGTCTACCATTCAAATCCCGCCTGTGTTTTGTTTTGTTTTTTAAGACATTTACAATTGTGAGTGTGTGTGTCTGTGTGTATGTCTGTATGCGTGTGTGAGTATGTGTGTGTGTGTGCCTGTCTGTGTCTGTGTGTGTGTGTGTGTCTGTCTCTGTGTGTGTCTATCTGTGTGTATTTCTGTGTGTCTGTGTGTGTCTGTCTGTGTCTGCCTGTGTGTGTGTGTATCTGTGTGTGTCTGTCTGTCTGTGTGTGTGTCTCTGTGTGTGTCTGTGTGTGTGTGTCTGTGTGTGTGTGTCTGTGTGTGTGTCTCTGTGTGTGTCTCTGTGTGTGTCTGTGTGTGTGTCTGTGTGTGTGTGTCTGTCTGTGTGTGTGTGTGTCTGTGTGTGTGTGTATCTGTGTGTGTGTTAATAAAGTTCCTGAAATAGATGTTACTTTTTCTTCTGGATCTTGACTAATCCAAGTAAGTCTTACTGAGCTGAACAGATTTCTTTAAGGATGAACTCCTCAGGACTTTTGAATATGCTAATGTGCACTCTCAATCTCCCAGAGGATTCTAGAGCATGCAGCATTCTCCAGCTCCTTTGATCACAAACCCTGTTTTTGTGTTTTGCTTTCATATACATCATAGCTAGCATGAAAAAGGATGAACAAGAAACATCACAGTCTAGTTTAGCTGAAGCAATGAACATGTGAAGGAAAATAGCAATATACATACATACATACATACATACATGCTTATGTGTAAGACAACAGTGGTAGAGGCTGAGTCACACAGGGCAATGTGTTTGCTGACCCCTGGTCCTAAGGTCTTGAGAGTCATTGAAGCTTGCCTGCAGCATGCTAGGTGAAAAGTTAGAATTACTTAGCTAAATTACTTAATTATAGCAATACACTTTCTTTTTTAACTGTAACCAGGATTACTTTGCACAACTAGCAAAACAGAGAAATTACGCTCTCATCATTTTGCTTTTTTATTACCTTTACCTTCGGTTCAGCAGGTTGGAAGCGATGAGGCCCAAGCTCCATAGTGTTTCCCTTATGTTTTCAATATGGTAGAACTTTCTTAAAATAGGAAGATCCTCGGGGTGGAGGGGTGGGGGGGAGAAACAAAATGTTTTAGCATGCCTCTCTAAAACAGCATTCTTAAATGGGTCAGAAGAGAGAAGACTTCTTTTGACCAGAATTGGTGATTTGAAAAGGACCAGAGAGTTCATATTAGAAAAAGAACAAATATCTTTTTCGTAATGTTTAAATGGTTGCATGAAAGGGCTGGGGGTGTGGCTCAGCAGCTGAGTATATACTTAGTGTCCAAGAAATCCTGAGCTCAATCTCAAGCAGGAAAAGAAAGAAGGAGGAAGGAAGGAAGGGAGAAGCTGGGCGTGGTGGTTTATGCCTTTAATCCCAGCACTTGAAAAGCTAAGGCAGCAAAATTACGGCAAGGTCAGAGCTGGCTGCACAGGTAAGTTCTACGTCAGCCTAGGCTACGGGGTGAGGAAAAAAAGGAAGGAAAAAAAAAAAAGAAAAAGAAAGTAATAAAGAAAAGTAGCATGCATATTAGTTTTCTATGCTGTGAAATAAATTATCTCAAAAGTTTATGGCTCACACAATGAACTTTATCTCTCATACTTTCTTTGGCCGAACAGCTCTGGTGAGCGTTTCAGCTACAACACTGGCCATCTGAAGTCTTGATTTCTGGCTAGCAGGGCCTCTTCCCATAGGGCTCACTCACACGGGTATCAGGGTTGATTCTGGCAACTCATAGAAGGCCTTACTTGGGTCTGGATTGAGGAAGTTTTTGCTTCCATGGCATCTAGCTTTTGCCAAGAGACCATGGCAGAATCTCTAACGAGCCCTCTTATCTAGTGTCCATCAGTGTTGTAACCAATCACGCAAGTCAGATTTGCCTTAACGTCCTTGCTCACGACAGGAGGGTTGTTCTCGGTTTGGGTTGACTCTGAAACTCACAACTACATCATGACTTTCTCTCTTTCTTTCTCTTCCTTCCTTCCTTCCTTCCTTTCTTTTTTTCCATGTCCCTTTACTTTTAATCCTTTCAACCAAGGTCCTTGCAAAAGAATTCTAAAAGAATTCTAACTCGAGTAGTTAAATCAAGTATGCCATACTTAAAACATCATATTATCTAGTCCTATTTTAAACCATTTTATGGGCCAGCAAGATGACTCAGTCAGTGGGTAAAAGCACATGTCAATGTGTGATGCTTAATTTTAATTGTCTGGCTTTTAGTTTGGTTGGCTGGTTGGTTGGTTGGTTGGTTGGTTGGTTGGTTGGTTGGTTGG
>JADRCD010201886.1:0-26882 GCA_019843815.1 Montemys delectorum
AAATAAGCCTTCTGTAACAAGCTTTAACCTTGAAATATTCTATGTAGTTTATCAAAAGCAACTTTATCTTTTCCCAATACCTGTACATATGTGTTTTTCTATAATAATACTACTATAATTTCAGTGACAGATTTGTTTATTTTTCTTCAACAGTCTACTAGATTATGTTTATATGCGTGGTACTAAGGTTTGGGAGGCACATACACAGCAGAATTGCCCTGTCATTTTAAAATTTGATCTTTGTCATATGCATTAATATGTGATGTACTTTGGCTTACATATTAATCTCTATAAACATACAGGTATCGCTTGAAGAAAATTTCAGAATTTTGCCAAATAAATCAAGGGAGTTTTAAGTACACGAAGATGTTTATAGATTTGAAGGTAGTATTATACAGTGTCAATTCATCTTCACATGAATTACAGATTAAACACATTTCAAATAATATCCCACCAAGTGGATTCATAGATCAAAGATAATTTTTATATTTGAAAAACATTTTATGCATTATGTGAGTCTCTGCCTTTGAATTCATCCATAGGACTATCAAATTAAACTGTGATCATTGACGATCATATTTTAAAATATAGGAATAAAAAGTCAAAACTCCATCGTAAGCAACCTGCATCGTCTGTGGATTGTTATAGCAGAATTTGAAAGTTGATGGTAATTGATTATAAAAATACATTTCAAATATATAAACATTATGATTTTTAGAATCATAACTGATATCCTAAGAGATTTGTGGATACGGACACATAAGATGCCAGCTTAATTGCAGAAAGCAAAAATGAGCAAATCAGAAAGACTAATGGAGTAAATTGAAAGCAGTCATGAACTCAGTGGATTTCAATCCAGCAGTACCAACACAGCACTTAGAATTTCACTGAGTCCTCTTTGGTGGAACCTGAGGATTTCTTCCTGGTTGTACATATTAAAGATATTCTTCTCTATAATACCTTGTATTTACTTATAATTTTTTCTCTAATTTTATTTTAGTGTGTGTGTGTGTATGTGTGTGTTTTCTTGTTTTCTTTTCTTATATGTTATTTAAGTTTCTATATATGGCCACATGATTCAATGATGCTACCTTTTAAAGATGAAAAGAAAGTGTAGTTTTTTTTTTCTTTAGCACTGTACTTTTTCCCTCAAATCAGAGCTTTTTTTTTCCTTCTCAGATAGTGTACAATTCTGTCATGTTTGTACTGAAGTCATTTCCAGGCTACATTGTCTGATATTTTTCTCTTGTCCACAATTGTTCTGATTTTTCTCTGTCAGCATTCTGAACAATACTAGATGGCACTAAAGCCAGACAATGATTCTAAACTCTGTAGGAGACACACTCATGTAAAATCATACAATAGATGAATTGTCCACAATTATTGTACAGAAATATTTGTCTGCTCCCAGTGAGTAGTCACAACATTATGAAAGAGCTGGGTTATGTCCTCTCATTCCATCCTGTGTATTTATGTAGAGTCAGGATTTCTTGGCATTAGAGTCAGGATAAAGCGCATTATTATCCATTCCTTATCCAAGACAGAATTTTATGACCTCAGTTGGATTATCACCTTTTATGGTATGATAAAAGGCTTCCTCTGTCGTTGAAAATTTTCAATTCTAAATGAAAAGGACAATATTTTAGTACAAGGATGTCTTTGAGGCTATATTATTTATAGCTATTCCAAACAAGGTGGCCAGGTCTTAATATATTCATCTCATTAATCTTTAAATGCCATTGTCCTGAGAAAGTAGAATATCACTAGTCAAGGTAAGCCATGTAGCTGATATGATATAATAGAAATAAGCAATAAAGACTCTAGACTCTCATGGTCTAAAGGAATCGAGCCCACACTTCCCAATACAGCTCCTACAGAGTGAACTTTTTGCTTCCTGAAAATAGGAAGAATTGAATACTCATAAATGCAGAAAGATGAATATAGCTAGAATCACACCCTAGCCAAATACTAGATTAAAGCTGGAGAAAATCTCACAGGCTATTTTGCAGTAGGCCTTACTATGTTGTAAAAAATTAGGCAGCTTTCGACTTATATGAGGTTTACGTATGCAAGAACTAGGATTACCATCTATTGAGTCAATTTTTATATGTGCAGTTTGAAGACTTTGATGTCAGAGTGAGTCTGGAAATCATAATGTCCCTAGCCATGTTCATCAATCATCAATTGAATTTGTTTCTCAACTACTTTCAGTCAATTTCTTACTCCCTACAACAGAAATTCGCATCTCTGCAATGATCCACACCAAATCTATAAGAATAAAATAGATCTCTATAGAAAATTATTTGTAACACAGAGTACTACCAGTATTTCTACAGAACCATTTTTAGAGACTCAAAGAATGAAAAATCCTCTTTGAGATTTTATGTTGATTCTATGCTTCTCTGTACTACATAATTTTATACACTCCTACTTAGAGTACAACTATTTTCTAAATCTCTATATGACAGAATTTTTAAAACAATCTAGGTTTTTATAGTGATACACTTCTTCCCTATCCATTGCCTCTGAAATATATACTAACTAAAATGCAATCTCCTGTTTTGCTTATCTCTCCTACAGAGGAGATTCTGTTTGACCTTACAAAAGCCCAAATACTTTCAACTTTACTATATCATTATTCTAAGCCTGGCTAAAGTTATTGTATCCTGAATCAACTATCTACTCTCAGAAACGCCAGAAAAATAGAAATGGGATTCGAGTATCTAACTCTGAATTTTGTGACCTTCAAAATTTTAACTCCTGTCCTGCAGTTGTTTTACAGTTTATATTTGGGTAATATAAAGAAAGCATTATGTTAAAATTTATGCTGAATTATAATTTGTAATTAAAATAGTGACTACTATAAATAGTTTTTCTGTTATTACTAGACCACATGATGATTACAGGATATGAGTATACATTCCTTTCAAGGATATAAAACTTCCCAAAATGATTCTCTGCTTTGCAAAAATCACTTGGAGCATGATGTTTTAAAATTTTTCTAAGCAGTTTCCTTTCATGGTGACCCAACTGTAACTCTTTTGAATTTGACTTTTGTATCCAATGTTAAGAACAACTATTTCCATCAAAAATCAAAGAGTATGAATATCTCAATGTGGAGTAATGCAGAGGGAGCCAGAAATTTACTATTTGAAGAAAAAAAAGCATAAAGCAAGAGAGATTTTATTGAAAGAAACTGAAAGAGTCAGAATGGAGGATAACACTTTGAGCAGTTATGTGCAAACATGGAAATTAAATAAATTTTAAAAATGAATGATGGATCTCAAGCAATGAAAACTTTTATTTAAACTTAGTCTTCCTTGTTTTTTGAATGGATGTACACTTAAAGTATTTTATTCTCTAAAAACACAACTGGATTAGAAAATCATGCAAGGTATCCAATTACAAAATCTGCACATTTCTGACATCTTCATATCCTCATGTTGTCCCTTTAATATCAGCAATAAAACATGAAAGCTAGGAAAAGAGATGGTGTAATTGTTTTGAGTTAAGTTGACCTTTTATCTGAGCCATGTACTCCTTTGCATAATCAATCAGGCCTCATTTCTACCCCACTCCACATCATCTATTGTTCTCTAGCCTTCTTGATGAATGTATAGCATTGAAAGCTTTATTCCCTAAAGGTCAAAACAAAAAAAAAAAACTGTTAAAGTAATATACATTATTAATGAGGGCTCATGTATTTATAAGAACAAGTATAACTTCTCAAACATCCTGAAAGTTCCATTGGAGTAGGAGATGTAACGTATCTGTGTTTTTTTTTTTCTTTTACTCTTTTTAATTTTGCATTTATATATTCTCTCTCTTTTTAAATATTTTTAATCTTTTTTTTACACTCCATATTTTATTTCCTCCTGGTCCACCCAATGACTCTTTCCTATCCCAAACCTCCTGCTCTCCTATCGCCACGAGGATGTCCCGACCCCATGACCCCCACCGAACCAGACCTCTAAACACCCTGGGATCTTGAGAGTTAAGTACATCTTCTCTGACTGAACCCACACCCAGAAGTCCTCTGCTGTCCATGTGTGGGGCCTCATATCAGCTGGTGTATGCTGCCTGGTTGGTGGTCCAGTACCTGAGAGATCTCGGGGGTCCAGGTTAATTGAGACTGTGGTCCTCCTACAGGATCACCCTTCTTCTCAGCTCCTTCTACTTTTTCCCTAATTCAACCACAGAGGTCAGCAGCTTCTTTCCCTTGGTTGGGTGTAAATATCTACATCTGATTCTTTCAGCTGCTCGTTGGCTCTTCCTGAGGACAGTCATGATAGGTCCCTTTCTGTGAGTGCGCCATAACCTCAGTAGTAGTGTCAGGTCTTGGGCTTCCCCTTTGAGCTAGATCCCACTTTGGGCCTGTTGCTGGACCTTCTTTTCCTCAGTCTCCTCTCCATTTTGATCTCTGCATTTCTTTCAGACAGGAACAATTATAGGTCAGAGTTTTCACTGTAGGATGACAACCCCATCCCTCACTTGATGCCCCATCTTTCTGCTGGAAATGGGATCTATAAATTACACTGAGGGGCATTTCCTCTAAGGTCCCTCTCTTTCAATCCTGAGAGTCTTTTACCTCCCAGATCTCTGGTACATTCTGGAGGGCCCCCTCAACCTCCTATCTCCCGGGGTTGCCTGTCTTCATTCTTTCTGCTGGCTCTTAGGGCTTCAGTCCTGCAAAATGCTGGATGTTGTTGTTTTTTTGTTTTTGTTTTTGTTTTTTTTATAAACTTTTATTTTTGAGAAATTTTCACATGTATAAAACTTTTCAAAAAAGTTCCCATCTCAAACTATTTCAAAACAAACCTGAATGTTTTCCAATCTATTCCCCTATTTATTTCACATCTCCCATGTTTTCGGTGTTACTTCATAAGATACACTTAGTACTGCTCAAAATGCCTGCATGTGTATGTAGGTAGGGGTAGACTAGGGGCATTCATGGCTATAACTTCAAAAAGAGTGATTGATTCACTGTTTTTCATGATGTGTCCACTAATAATGCTCTAGCTGATTTAGAGTTAGGTATCAGAGATGATCTACCCATTCGTAGCAGGATTTTGACTGACTTAATATTACATGGGTCTTGTGCAGGTAGCTATAGCTGCAGCAAGGTCATGAATGCTAGAACTATGTCATGTACAAATGGCCGGTTTTCATTGAATTTCTCCCTGTGACTTATCTCCTACATTCTCTCTAGCGCATCTCCTGTGATGTTTCATGAGTCTGTGCATTATTAGCTTGAGGGTTTTCTTATACATGCTTTACTAAGGATCAGCATTCAGTCTTATTCTTAAAATTTTGTGTCCCACAGTTGATTGTCTATTTACAAGATGAATTTTACCTGGAAAAGTTTGAGAACAACCAATGTTTACAGGTATAAGCAAAAATATACAGGAGGCAATTTGACAGCTTGGGCAATATAAAAGGTAAGAAAATACTAAAAACTGGCTTCAATATCTTTGGCCAACAGTAAAATGCAGATTAAAATTACTTTAACACTTCATCTCAGAGCAATCAGAATGGTTATCATTAACAATACCCATGACAACCTATGCTGTTATGGATGTGGTGAAAGGGACTCCTACGTGCAGTTGATAAGAGTGTAAACTAGTGGAAATCAGTGTGGATGTTACTCAAGAATTAAAAAAAAATAGAGCTGTTACCCAGCACTATTATTCCTGGGGATACAGTCGCCATATTTTAAATCCTGGATGTAGGAAGGATTAATTAGAGAGAGTCATGGGAGTGGGGAAACTAGCAGAGAGGAAAGGGCATATGAAAATTATATGTACTTATTATTTTTCATCTCAACTTTAAAAAAAAAACAGTACAATGTGAGAACACATATGAAAAATAAGAAAGAAAATCCTAGGAGTTAAGCCATTAAGTTATGATGGGGACAGAGCTGGAGAAGAGGATGGGGCAACATGTTTACATGTTAAGGCCACAAAATAGCTTCGCTTGAACTGCAGACCTTAAAATGTTCAAATAAACATGAATTTATTTTGAAATAAAGAATAGGCAAAAGTTTTAAAGTCACGAATATAATACTAAAATATGAGGTATTATGATGAGTTCTATTTCAGTGAATAATAAACTTACAGAGAGGGAAAAGCTAGGCAAATTGAAACAATGAAATAAAACAATATCAGTTATAATGGGTGTTAGCCCATTTGTCTTGTGATAACAAAATGTCTTGATCTAAATGACTTACAAGCACACAGCTTTATTTCTCAAAATACAAAAAAATAAGAAGTCCAAGTTCAAGTTTCAAATTGGTGACCGATGAGATGTTCGTTTTTGAAGATCATGTCTCATTTTTGTACACATTCAGGCCTTAAGTCCTGGAAAGGAATTGGTCTTTTTATCCTGGTGCTTTATTTTTCTGACTCATTTGCTCAGTAAACATCCCAATCTTTCACTAGCAACTTCAACAAAAGCAGGTACCCACCAATCTATATCTGGTGCATGCTTTTTTGTGTCTGTCTGTCTGCTTGTTTGTTTGTTTTTGCTGTTATTCTTTTAAGAAAGGAATTTTGATGCTTGAGTATGGCTATCTAGAAAAATCAATGCATTCAGAAATATTACTGTTACTTAATAGTTGCCAACAAGACTTCATTAGTCCATTAGCATCTTTGACCTTTGAAAGACCTAAACACCTTTTGCACAAGACATAATTCTATTGTATGTTCCCATTAAAATTCTCAGGAGAATAGTATAGTCAACTAACAGACTCATTTATACAAAGACCACACATTTAGTTCCAAAGGGAAGAATATGATCACGTATTCAAATGTGAAGCTGATCACAGTTTCAAATGTGAATCCCCCAAATTTTAAATAGCTAAACCTGATACAAACAGAATATTTAAGTGAAGATTTCTTACAATCTCTAGGCATTTCCCCCTCTCCTTTAATTCTCAATGACAAAAGATCTAAGAAAGCATGAACTTGCTCGTGAAAATTTTCAACAATCAAGATGTCACCTACAAAATTTATGAAGTGCTGGCACAAATCTCAATATTTTATGTGGAAAGGAGGTTTTCACTCTCAACTGTTCACAGTTAGTACTTTACAATGGGATTTCTCAATTGGGTTTAAACAGAGCCAAACCACCCTGAGAGGAGCTACATTAAACTCTGCATTTAAGGAGTCCCAGTTAGCAGCATGTGATGCACTTGAGCAGCTTCCAGGTGATTAAATGTTTCATTTCAATAATTTGTCAATACTTATGACTTATTGGCAAATACATTAGATATATTTTTGGGTTTTTTTGTTTTTATTTTTGTTTCTTTTCAAGACAGGGTTTCTCTTTATAGCCCCGACTGTCCTGGAACTCACTCTGAAAATCAATCTGACCTTGAACTCAGAAATCTGCCTGCTTCTATCTCCCAAGTGCAGAGATTAAAGGCATGTGCCATCGCTGTCCAGCCAGATATATTTTTAATAACTTAAATAAGCACAGCAAAGAAACTACTAGTGGAAAGTACTTTGTGGTCTTTTAAATTTTAATGTTTTAAACTATATTCATTTAATGTTTTAAAATATTTTAACAGAAAATTCCCTCCACTTCTTCCACTGTTAACATTTATTACATATCAATCACTTGAAACTTTCAAGATTATATAAATATTATGTATATATGAGAGTGGGCTAAATCAAGATTACACCCTTCTTTGGATAGACCCATATATAACACCAACTGTAGTTTCATTAAGTAATAACATTACAGAACATATTTCAGTTGTGAGTTTTCTAAAGTTGCTGCCGGTAAAAGAACCCTCTGCATTAATGACAATTTTGTGCTGACTCAATGAGGTAAGGCACATTGCAAAGACATCAATATAGAGTTGCCCTTACAATAGCAAACACAAAATACCATTTAAAATGTTGACCACTGTTGGGTGGTGGTGGCACATGCCTTTAATCCCAGCACTTGGGAGGCAGAGGCAGCAGATTTCTGAGTTCAAGGCCAGCCTGGTCTACAGAATAAGTTCCAGGACAGCCATGGCTACACAGAGAAACCCTGTCATGGAAAACCAAAAATAAATAAATAAATAAATAAAATGTTGACGACTATGTAGTAAGACGTAGTAACTAGGAGGAAAGAGGATGATTTTTGTATGAGTGGCTATGGAGAAGTCAGGGAACCTGGCATAGAAAATATCAGAGATGGTAAAAGAACATAATATCTCTAAGGAGATATAGCCCAAAAATGTATTCCCATACTCTACTAACTTAACAATCCAAGAGGACCTACTTTCCATACTGTTCATGCTTCTTGCCATCAAAAAAATTATACACTAATACACTTAACCTCTTTCTTTTTATTTTTATCTTTTTTTATTAAAGTAATAAAATTTATTTTAAAATATACAACTTAGCATTGATATTTTAAGTCACGAAAATAATTTATAATAGTTACATGTCCCTGAAATATACATGATATCTTCTGAAGCTAAAAGTAATATACACTTTTTCAATCAGTTTTTATAATCTATTTGGAACATAAAACACAATAGAAGTAGAAAAAAAAATCTCTTACGGAGTCCTCTATGAAAGGAAATTGTGAGAAGTTCCTGATTACCCAGAGACCATTCCATCTCCAAGGGAGAACACTCAGCGTGACTGTGGCTTCATAGAATGAATTGGGCAGCGTTTCTTCTGTTTCTATTTTGTGGAATAGTTTGAAGAGTATTGGTATTAGGTCTTCTTTGAAGGTCTGATAGTATTATATACTAAAACCATGTGGTCCTGGGCTTTCTTTGGTTGGAAGACTTTTAATGACTGCTTCTATTTCTTTAGGGGTTATGGAACTGTTTGGATGGTTTATCAGATCCTGGTTTAACTTTAGTATTTGGTATCTTGTATCTGCCTAGAAAATTGCCCATTTCATCCAGATTTTCCAGTTTTGTTGAATATATACCTTCTTTGCAGCACCTTGTGGTACCTTCTCTAAAGTTGACCATATAATTGGTCACAAAACAGGCATCAACAGATACAAGAAGATTGAAATAATCTCATGCATCCTATCAGATAACCATGGACAAAAACAACAGAAAATTCACATACACATGAAAGCTGAACAATGCCCTACTGAATAATAACTTGGTCAAGGAAGAAATAAAGAAATTAAGACTTTTTTAAAATTTAATGAAAATGAAGGTACAACATTCCCAAACTTATGGACAGAATGAAAGTGGTGCTACAAGAAAAAGTCAGCTCTGAGTGACTCCAAAAAGAAACTGGAGAAAGCGTATACTATCAGCTTAACAGCACACCTGAAAGCTCTAAAACAAAAAGAAGCAAATACACCCAAGAGGAATGATGGCAGGAAATAATCAAACTCAGGGCTGAAATCAACCAAGTAGAAACAAAAAGAACTATACAAAGAATGAACAAAACTAGGAGCCGTTTCTTTGGGAAAATTAACAAGATAGATAAACCCTTAGCCAGACTAAGCAAGGGCACAGAGACAGTATCCAAATGAACAAAATCAGAAATGAAAAGGGAGATATAACAACAGAAACTGAGGAAATTAAAAAAATCATCAGATCCTACTACAATTAACCTCTTAATGTTGTTTTTGTTTTGTATTGTTTTGTTGTTGTTGTTGGGTTTTTTAGTTGTTTTTTGTTTGTTTGTTTTGTTTGTGGAATGTCAATACTCCAAGATAATAATCCATGTTTTCCTATATTTCTGACAGATTTAAATTTTATATAGCAAAACATTTAACAGGATTATAAGTATAAAAATTGAAGATATTGATAATAATAAAAATATTGACCATAATCCAGAACATTTAGCACAAAGAATTAGGACAAATTTGAGACAAGAATATATATTAAACTTTACTGATGCCAGTAGAATAATCAGAAATGTTTGTATTTCTAAACTGTTTCTAATATAAACAATTAGAAACAGAATGAAGCAGTCCCCTTTAAGCACACTCAGCAATGGAAAGCTGCACTCTGTAACCTGCACTCCATTTTCCAGCCTACAACTCTAGCTACATTCCTAGAAGCCTGCAAGCACAAGGGACAACAAGCTAAGAAGCTAAATCCCCTGATAGCCAACCAAACAGCAGTAAATTCCACCCTGTCCCTTGCAGTCCATTTTCCAAATCCTCCAACATTGCTGGAAGCCAGTCCAGCACAAGGGACCATAAGCAACCATGGTAGTAGGATCAACAGAATCCTAGGCCACTCAAGCAAGAAGACAGAGAAGGAAAAAGTTCAAAACATAACCATCTAACAAAACTAAAATCAGAAATTCACATCTAAATATATATCAACTACACAATGCATATCGCTAAAGTATAGTTTCAGAACATACTAAGTGCCAATATGATACCACCAGACCACTGTTATATTACAACAGCAAGCCCTAGATACTATAACAGATCTGAAGTATGAGAAAATGACCTTAATTCCAACTGTATGAAAATGATAAAGACCTTTAAAATGAATAAATCTCTTGAAGAAATAGAAGAAAACACAATCAACAGCTGAAATGAATGAATAAAACAGATCAAGACCTGAGAATGGAAATAGAAGCAATATGGAAATCATAGCTGAGGGAATCCTGGAGATGGAAAACATAGGAAACAGAAGAGAAACTACAGAGGAAAGCATCATCAACAGAATATAAGAGACAGAAGAGAGACTCTCAGGCACAGAAGATACAATAGAATAAATTGATACACTGGACAAAGAAAAACACTTTCTGAAATAAAAATTCCAGGAAATCTAGGACACTGTGAAAAGACCAAATGTAAGAATAATAGGAACAGAAAGAGAAGATTCCCATCTCAAAGGCCAAGAAAATATTTTCAACAAAATTGGAAAAAAAAAAAAAAAGGAAATCTTCCTGCCCATAATAATCAAAACACTAAAAGAAAGAATATTAAAAGAACACTGAAAAAAAAAGGTCAAGTATAAAGGCAAGCCTATTAGAATTACACCTGATTTTTCAACAGAGACTTTAAAAGCTATTAGGAAGGTGTCTTCCAGTCTTTAAGAGACCACAGATGCCAGTCAAGACTACTATACCCACTAAAACTACAAATTTATCCCTAGTAGAAGATATTAGAAGGAAAACACCAACCCAAATAGGGGAAATACACCAAAGAAAACAACAACAAAAAATAATTTCACACCAGTAAAACCAAGAAAAGATGCACACACACACACACACACACACACACACACAATCAAAAATAAGAATAAATAACAATCATTAGTCTTTTGTATCTCTTTAACATCGGTGGTGTCAATCCCTCAATAAAAAACACAGGCTAACAGAATGGATGCAAAAACAGAATCCAACATTCTACTACTTACAAAAACCACATCTCAACAGCAAAGATGGATATTACAATAAAAAGCTGGGAAAACATTTTCCAAGCAAACAGACATAAAACACAAGTTACTATAAGATTCTAACATCTAATGATATAGAATTCCAACCAAAATTAATCAAAAGAAATAGAGGATATTTTTCAAGTCCTCAAGGAACATATCCATCAAGTTGACTTCTAAATTCTGTTTTTGATTTTTATTTGTTTTTTGTCTTTTGTTTTTTATTTTTTGTTTTTTGGGGTTTTTTTGTTATTTTTTTTTTGAGAAAGGGTTTTCTGTATAGCCCTGTCTCTCCTAGAACTCAAATCCACCTGCCTCTGCCTCGCAAGTGCTCAGATTAAAGGTGTGCGCCACTAATACCCAGCCACTTCTAAATTCTGAATATCTATTCCCTAAGTGGCAGGGCACCCATGTTTGTAAAAGAAACATTACTAAACCTTAAATCATACATCAAACTACAAACATTAATAGTGTGAAAATTCAACACCCCATTCTTAATAGACAAGTCATAAGTACAGAAAATAAAGAGAAAAATAATGAAACTAATAAATGTTATTACTCAAATTGACCAAAGAGATATCTACAGAATATTTTGCTAAAGAGCAAAAGAATATAGCTTCCACTAAGCACCTCACAGAAGCTTCTACAAACTTTAACATATATCAGTCATAAATCAAACCTAAACAGACACAAAAAATTGAAATAATCCTTGTGTTTTAGCAGATCACTAGGGATTAAATCTGGCCTTCTACAGTAGAAACAGCAGAAAGCCTACAAACACATGGAAGCTGAACAACTCCTACTCAATGACAACCAGGAAAAGGAAGAAATAAATTAAAAACCACAGAATTCAATGAAAATGAATGTACAACACACCCAAACTTATGAAACAAAATGAAGTAGTTTCAGAGGAAATTTCATAGCATTTTTTGCCTTCATAAGGAAATTAGTGAGATCTCATACCAGTGACTTAACAGGATACCTACCTAAAACAGAACTAGAACAGAAAAAAGCAAACATACAAAGGAGGAATAGCTGGCAGGAAATAATCAAACTCATTGGTGAAATCAATAAAACAGAAAGAAAGCAACAAAAAGAATCAATGAAACAAACAGTTATTGTGCAAAAACAAAACAACAACAACCAAACAAAAACAAAAACATTAGCCAAAAAAGTAAAGAATATCCAGGATAGAATCTACAGAACTCAAGAAGGTTTACAAGCTGAAGAGCCCAAGTGAGGATGGCTCAATCCCACTTGAGAGGGAGAAGAAAGCAATCACCATGATGGACAGAGGGAGGGAGGGAGGGAGGGATGGATCTAAGTAAGAGATGGGACAGGGAGGAGAAAAGGGGGACATGATCAGGTATTGGGGGCAAAAGGCAAGAGTAAAGCCCTGAGAGCCAGCAGAAAGGATAAAAACAAGCAACCTCAGGAGATAGGAGGTAGGAAGACCCTCTATAATGTACCAGAGATCTGGAAAGTAAGAGATGCTCAGGACTTATAGGGAGGGACCTTAACACAGTGCATCAAGTGGAGCATCTTACTGATGCTATCTATGGTGAGCTTACAGACAGGAGCATAGCATGGCTGCCCTCTGAGAGGCCCAAAAAAAGCACCTGAAAGAGTCAGATGCAAATACTTACACCCAACCAATGTACAGAAGCAAGGGACCCTGTGGTTGAATTAGGAAAAGGCTGACAGAAACTTGGGAGGAGGGAGATCCCATAGGAAGACCAACAGTCTCAACTAACTTGGACCCCTGAGATCTCTCAGAAACTGAGCCAACAATCAGCCAGCATATACTAGCTAATACAAGCCCCTCCCACCACCCCAACATATGCAGCAGAGGAGTGCCTGGTCTGGCCTCTGTAAGAGAAGATACACCTAACTCTTGAGAGACTTGAGGCCCCAGGGAATGGGGAAGTCTGGTGGGGTGGGGGTGGGAACATTCTCCTGGAGAAGGGGAGGAGGAATGTGATAAGGAACTGTTGGAGACTGGGAGAGGGATAACAGTTGAACTGTTAAAAAAAAAAAGCTTAAATAATAATAACAGTAATTAATTAAAATATTAATATAAAAAAATCAAAAAATAAAAATAAAAACACAAGATAGACAAAGCCCTAGCAAAAGTAACTAAAAGGCAGAGAGAAAATATACAAATTATCAAATATTGTAAATAAAAAGAAGACCATAACAACAGACAAAGGAAATTCAAAGAATGATTAGATCCTATTTCAAAAGTGTGTACTCCACAAAATTGGAATGTCTAAACAAAATGGAGAACTTCCTTGATAGGTACCAAAACTAAATCAACAACATATAAACACTCTAAATAGACCTACAAACTTAAAGAAATACAAGCAGCTATTAAAAGTATCTTAACAGCAGCAGCAGCAGCAGCAGCAGCAGCAGCAAACCAACCCAGGCCCAAATGGTTTAAAGGTAGAATTCTAGCAGACCTTCAAAGAAGAGCTAATGCCAATGCTCATCAAAATATTCCACAAAATAGGAACATTGGCACACTTATCCTGTGAGGTCACAGTCAACCTGAAACCTAACTATAAGAGACTCATCCAAGAAAGATAATTTTAGACCAGTCTCACTTGTGTACTGATACAAAGTTATTAACAAAAAAAAAAAAATGCAACCGAATCCAAGAATCCATCAAAAACATTATCCAGCATGATTAAATAGGCCTTATCCTAGAGATTTAAGGATCATTTAACATGTGAAAATTCACCAATGCAATCTATCACATAAATAAACTGAAAGAAAAAATATGATCATCTCATTAGATGCTGAAACAGACTTTGACAAAATCCAATATTTTTCATTATAAAACTCTTAGAGAGACCAGGGATACAATGCATATACCCAAAGACAATAAAGGCAATATACAGCAAGCAAATAGGCAACATCAAATTAAATGGATAGGAATTTAAACAATTCCATTAAAATCTGTGACAAGACAAGAGTGACCACTCTCTCCGTATCTATTCAGTATAGTACTTGAAGTTTTAGCTAAAGCAATAAGACAACTAAAGGACCTCAAGAGGATACAAATTGGAAAGGAAGATGTGAAAGTATTACTATCACACACAGGATATGATAGTATACATAAGTGACCCAAGAATTCGACTAGGAAACATCTACAGCTGATAAACACTCTCAGCAAAGTGCATTAATTCTCAATTAACTCAACTAACAAAATTAATTTAAAAAAATATCAGTAGCTCTCCCATATATGAATAATAAACAAACTGAGAAAAAATTAGGGAAGCAACACCCTTGAAAATAGCCAAAAAATAATATCAAATACCTTTGTATAACTCTAACCAGGCAAGTAAAAGACCTTTACAACAAAACTTCAAATCTTTGAGGAAAAAAGTTGAAAAAGATATCAGAAGATGCAAACATCTCCCATGCTCATAGATTGGTACAATTAGCATAGTAAAAATGGCCATCCTCCCAAAAGCAAGATACAAATTCAATTTAATTCTCATCAAAATTCTAACACAATTCTTCACAAACCTTGAAAAAATAATACTCAACCTATGGAAAATAAATAAATAAATAAATAAATAAATAAAGCAAAACCACCAATGACAAAAAACAAAACAAAACAAAACAAAACAAAACAAAACAAAACAAAAAGCACCTCTGGAGATATCACCATCCCTGATTTCAAGCTGTACCACAGAGCAATCATAATAAAAACTACATGCATTTGGCATAAAAACACACAGAGATGATTAATGGAACTGAACTGATTCCCCACATGCATAGATACTTGGTTTTTGTTTTGTTGTTTTTGGTTGGTTTTTGTTGTTTTTGTTGTTGTTGTTTTTGTTGTTGTTGTTGTTGTTGTTTTTTGAGATGGAGTTTCTCTGTGTAGCCCTGGCTGTCCTGGAACTCACTCTGTAGACCAGGCTGGCCTCTAACTCAGGAATCTGCCTGCCTCTTCCTCCCAAGTACTGAGATTAAAGACATGCACCACCACTACCAGCCTAATACTTGCTAAAGATGCCATAGGTATACAATGGAAATGAAATAATCTTTAACAAATGTTGTTAGTCTAACTGGATATCTGCATGTAGAACAATACAAATTGATCTTTATCTGTCACCCTTTATAAAACCCAAATCCAAGTGATTCAAAGACCTCAAGATAAAACAAGATACACTAAATCTGATAGAAGAGAAAGTGGAGAACAGGCTTGAATTCATTGGCAGAGGAAACAACTTCATGAATATAAGACCAATAGCTCAGGCACTAAGATCAACAACTGAAAAATGAGACTGCATCAAAATAAGCCTCCTGTAAGGCAAAAGATACTATTAAAAGGACGAAAGAACATCCTATAGAATGGGAAAAAAAGATTTTTATCAATCCCACATCTGACTAAGGGCTGTGCCTTAGTCAGGATATGTATTCCTGCACAAAATATGATGACCAAGAAGCAAGTTGGGGAGGAAAAGGTTCATTCTGCTTATACTTCCACATTGTTGTTCATCACCAAAAGAAGTTAGGACAAGCCCTCACATAGGGCAGGAACTTGGAGGCAGGACCTAGTGCAGAGGCCATGGAGGAGTGCTGCTTACTAGATTGCTTCCCCTGGTTTGCTTAGCTTGCTTTCTTATAAAACCCAAAACTACCAGCCCAGGGATGATGGCACCACACACAATGGACCCTTCCCTCTTGATCACTAATTGAGAAAATGCCTCACAGTTGGATCTCATGGAGGCATTTCATCAAGGGAGGCTCCATTTTCTGTGATAATTCCAGCTTGTGTCAAGTTGACACACAAAACCAGCCGGTACAAACTGATACCCAAGATACGTAAAGAACTCAAGAAAGTGGACGTCAACAAACCAAAGAACAATGAAAAATGGGATGCAGATCTGAATAGAGAGAGAATGCCTGATAGAGAACTATCTAACAGCCAAGAAGCATGTAAGGACTTCTGGTAAACCCATGAAGTGCTTGCAAGTGGGTCAGGCTCCCACTACTGACCTGCGAACTGAACAGCTGATTTTCTGATACTGCAGGCAGTATTTGTTCCAAAACCCATTTGTAAACAAGTTCATTTCCCACATATCCTTTCTTTCCCTCTACCTCTGGTGGGTGGTGGGCTAGGAGGTGAACATATTTAAGAACCATCATTAAAAGTAGGCTTTGAAAAAATTAATGTAACAGATATGGAACCTGAAGAAACAACCTCCAGTACATAGAATGGGTCCCCAGTTGAAGGATGGGGCTACTCACCCATTTTCAATTTTTTTTGGACCCAGAATTATTCCTGTCAAAAGGAAATGCAGGGACAAAATTTGAGCAAAGTCTGAAAAAAGGGGCATTACAACTTGAATTCATCCAATCATAGGCACCAAACCCTGACACTATTACTGATGCTGGATTGTGCTTGCAGACAGGAGCCTAGCATGGCTGTCCTTTGAGATGCTCTACCAGCAGCTGACTGAGACAGATGCAAATACTTACAGCCAACCATTGGACTGAGGTCAGGGACCCTATGGAAGAGTTGGGGTAAGAACTGAAGGAACTCAAGGGGATGGGAACCTCATTGGAAAAACAACAGTATCAACTAACCCTGACCCCTGGGAGCTCCCAGAGAGTAAGCAACCAATGAAAGAGCATATATATATAGGCTGGTTTAAGGCACCTGGCACATATGTAGCAGAGGGCTGCCTAGTTTGGCCTCAGTAGGAGAGGATGTGCTTAATCCTGTAGAGAGTTGATGTTCCAGGGAAGAGGAATTTTGGTGGTGGGTAAGGGGAGGTTGCTGGGTGGGTGGGAGATAATCCTCCCAGAAGCAAAGGCGAGGGGAGATGGGAGAAAGAACTCTGGGAGGGGGCAATATTTGCAATATAAATAAATAGAATAATTTAATAATGGTAATAGTAGTAATAGTAATAATAATAATAATAGTAATAGTAATAGTAATAGTGTACAACATCTTTAGTCACCAGGAAAATGTGAATCAAAGTGACTCCAAGTTTCCATCTTTCAACAATCAGAACATATAAGACCAAATAATCAAGAAACAGTTCAAGCAGGTTAGGATATAAAGAAAGGCGGACACTCTACCATTATTGGCGAGGTGCAAACTTGTATAACCATTTTGGAGTCATTTTGCTGGTTTCTGAGAAAATCAGGAATAGATCTACTTCATGACACAGCTATAATACTACTGGGTATATATCCAAAGAAAGCGCCACCATACCATAAGTTGACATTTGTTTAACTATGTTCGTAGAAGGTTTATTCATAATTGCCAGAAACTCGAAAGAACCTCCATGTCCCTCAACCAAAAATTGATAAATTAATTAATAAAGAAAATCTGGTACATTTACACAGTGGGGTATTACTCACTCACTAAAAACAATGGCAACATGAAATTTGTAAGGGAATGGAAATAGAAAAAATCACCCTGAGGTAAAGCATACCCAGAAATAGAAACTTGACATGTAGTCACTTATGAGTGAATATAAGTCATAAAATACAGGATGACTGTGCTGCAAAACAGAGACTCAGAGAATCTAAGTAACAAGGAGAGACCAAGAGGGGAAACTTGAGTCTTACCTGGAAGGTCACATAGATTAGATGTCAGGAAAAAATGGAGGGAGGGGACTTTGTGGGTCAGAAGAGGGGTTTTGAGAATAAGAAAGATGAGGTGGGGTCAGGACTAAGGGAAAAAGTCCTGAGAGAAACGACCAGAGTGAAGAGCATCTCCAGAACTCATTAGAAACCTAAGACAATAGAAACTCCTGGGAATATATAAGGGTAGTTTTAGCAAAGACTCCTTTCAATGGCTGATATGGAGCCTGAAAGGGTCATAATCCTGTAACCAGGCAAGACTTCCAATGGAGGGACTGGTATACCATCTCAGCCATAAAATGTTAGGCCCACAATTATCCTGCTTACAGCATGTGCAGGTATGTGTGTGTGTGAGGCGCGGGGAAGCAGAATTTGAGGGAAGGGACAACCAATGACTGGTCGAGCTTGAGAGCCATGCCAAGAGAGGTAGCCCACCCTGACAGCATTGATAATATTCTATTATACTTGCAGACAGGCGGCTAGCATAAATCTAGTAAGAGGGGCTTCATGCAAAAGCGGTTGGAGTGAAACTGTTGGAGACAAACATTTAGTGGAGCTTCGGGAATCCTGCGGAAGATGGAGAGGAAGTACTGAATGAGTCAGAGGAGTGAAGAACACCGCAAAGGCACCAACAACAGCAAATAACCTATGAATCCTAGGGGATCATAGAGACTGAACGGTCATTCAGAGAGCATGAATAGCACAGACCTTGGCAGTTATGCAATAGTTGTATAGCTAGGTCTTCCTATGGGACTTCTAGATTGGGAGCAGCGGCTGTCTCTGACTATATTGCCTTCATTTGGATCCCTTTTCCCTAACTGGGCAGCCTTGTCTCAGCACAATAGAAATGCACCAAATCTTGCTGTAACTTGATATGCCAACGTTGGGTGATATCCATGGAAAACCTCTCCTTTTCTGAGGAGGGATTCATGGGAGAGGGGTGAGATCGGGGAACTGGGAGAAGGAAGGAGAAGCTGTGATCAGGATGTAAAGTAAATGAATAATTTAATTAGTTAAAAAATGGATTAAGACATCTGAATAATATGTGTTAATGCTCTAAGAAAGAAGTTAAATTTTCTTTTGAATTTTCTTTTTGACTACACATTATTAAAATTATATCTTTCAGTAAATATATCAAGAATATTTCATTTTTAAGGAACTCAGAAGACCGCTAAAATACTTTTTTCTGAACTTGGTAATCATGGAAGATGATTTCAATATGATATCTAATCTTATGTCCACAAGGCAATTTTATATTATAAATCCTAAGGTTTTCCTAGTAAAAAGACAGTAATTATTTAAATCTAAATTAAATGCATGGCACAAAAGAGAAGACAGAAACAGCTTGTCAACATGTGACAGCCACCTGCCAAATTACAAGTGAACAATGATAGTAAGTGAAGGCATATGACAAGAAATCTGTTCCTGGATCGGAGGATGATTACATTTGGCAACACTGCACACTTGACATGGAAATAAAAGAGGAAATTGAAGCTAAGGCTATGTGAAAGTGCAGAATCTTTCTTCACAGTCCAAAATTGAGACACCTCTGCTCTCATCTGCAAACTCATTCATTTCCCACATTTTAAGGTAAAATTCGCTTCTAGTTGGTAGCTCTTCCGATTTTCCATAAACTAATAACATTATTAAAGTGGGCCAATTTTTCCCATTTCCTGTCTCTTGACACTAATTTACTTCCACACATTCTGCCATGCTTCATGCAAATATGACTCTGGTATAGTTACTTTTCTAAAATAGCCAAATGCAATAGATCATGCAAAAATGCAGAGCTAGCAGAAAGTTCATTTCTACCATATGCTGTACAACTTTGCATAAGGCCTTCCTTTTCTGTGAATATTGTCCCGGTTGTAAAGCAGAAAATAATAACATCAGTCCTTTGTGGATAATCTAGCATATTAATTTCAGTGTGTGTTGGGGGGGATGGTATGCACATGGGCGTATAAGTGTCTTTCCTGTGAATATGTGTTGAGGTCAACTCTCAATGTCACTCTTCCACCTCCACTCCTCTCCATATTTTATTTTTTTAAAAAAGTTTTCTCAGTGAATCCTGACCTCACTGTTTCAGATAAGCTCCCTCATCACTGATTTTCTAGACTCTCTTCCCTTCAGTTTGGAGGCTGCGTGTGTGAGCCTCCTTCTCTCTCTTTTAGTATACACTGGGAATCAAATCACAGGTCCTCATTTTTGCATAGTAAACACTTCAACACTGAAGCACACTTCTAGTCAACCAATTTATTTTTGTTTTTATTTTTATATATTTTCACAAATATTATATATTCAGCTATGAATATATAATATCTGTGAATGTTCAGCCATTTATAGATTCTGTAATATTTTGTTTTATTATCTTAAATTAATGATCACCTACTGAACATTTAAAAAATGTAAGCATCTTATTATCTAAACTATGACCTACTGTTAACCTGTCTCACATCATGACCTACTATTAATCTATCTTACACCATGGTTTTGACATTCAAAGAAAGGAGAGGGTTCTTATTTCTTCTCACTAATGATATTTTCACTCACAAATCACACACCAGACAAAGGGAAAAATTTTAAGAAAGAATAAAAGGCAGTGCATCTAATTTCAGGGATGGTCACTGAGGTTTAATATTCAAATAGTAAGATTCACAAATGTCAAACTTTCAGTTCAAGGAGAATGATAAATCTCTGTGTGCTACTGCCACCACAACCACATTCTAGAACATCTCTTCTCTGAAAATTCTTCACGTCCTAGTTAATCTACTTATCTCCCAAAACAACCATTATTCTTTGGATCCTCATGACTTATTTTATCTCCTCTAGTATTTCTCTCAAAAGCATTTGTACTGTGGATAATTTCTTCTTCAATTCTTAATGATTTAATTTATTTGAAAGACTAAATTTGATGTCTTGCTCAGTACCAAGATTCTGTTACTGAAAATCATTATTTTTATGAAAGCAACCAAAGTTTTAATCATTCTCTTTTTGGTATATTTTAGTTAAAAATAAAGTCATATAATCATATTTGATTACATGTTTCCTTTGCCACACCATGCAGATGAATATGCACTCTTGAGTTTGCACATTAGTATCTTTACTCTTAAGATGAAGTCCCCAGAGTGACTACATATTCTGTACTTCCATCAACAATGCATACACTTCCTTTACACTTCATGTTATCTTATTCATTAATTTCATTAAAAAACAAATTGAAAAATAACTGATGACCATCTTGTTTTAACTTCTCTGGTGAGTATCGACTTTGAACACATTACTTTTCCATGTTCCTAACAGAGTACACATCCTTTGTTATTGCCTCTCAGTCTTTCCTGCACTGCCCTGTCTTCCTGGCCCATGTCATCAGTCCTTATAACACTCAATGATCTTCCTCCGTCTTTCATATCATAAATGTTCTATTATTCTCACTAAAGCATCCCCTACATCCTCTCTTATCCAATTTTATGAGTCTGGTTTCTTGATCTCAACTCACACATATACAGGAATAAGTTATTAAGATACATGGAAGAGAGAAAACACACAGTATTTGCCTTTCACTGCCCATTTACTTCACTTAGCATGATACTTTCTAGTCCCATCTCTTTTTGCATTAATTTTATCATTTCAATATTACCTGTCAATATATCATCACTGATGAGTTAATTCAACCATTCTAGCATTGCATGTTTTTATTTAGTTATATGCTGTGCATTTTCTTTGAGTCTCTTAATGGTCAGTTTAAGGCAAGCATGACAGTTTTTCATAAGTCCAATGATCCAATTTGAAAAACAGTATGAGTTGAATTACTTCTTCTCATCACTCAAATAGAAACATTAGAATCTAGTGTCTCCAAGTTTGACTGTGTTTGAAGATAGGTAATAATTTTACTGCTAGGTAATTAGGGTAGTCCATAACATCACAGGTCTTTCTTAGAAAACAAGGCTCAAAGCTGGACATCTAGCTCAAGTGGAGACTCCAAGGCCTGATGCTATGTTGTGCTTACAGACAGCAACCTAGCTTGGTAGCCCTCTGAAAGTCCCTACAAGCAGGTGAAAGAGCCAGAATCAGATACTTACACCCAACCAATGAACAGAAGCCAGGGATGCTGATGGTTGAATTGGGGAAAGGCTGGAAGAAGCTGAGGATGAGAGAGACCCCATCAGAAGACCAACAGTCTCAAAAAACCTGGACCCCCGAGATCTCTCAGACACTGAATCACCAACCAGGCAGTATACACTAGCTGATATGAGGGCCCCAATACATATAGATCAGAGGACTGCCTGGTCCAAACTCAATGAGAGAAGATGCACCTAACCCTCTAAAGACTTGATAACCCATGGAGTGAGGAGGTCTGGTGGGGTGGGGTGTGTGTGGGAACATCTTTTTGGAGACAGGGGAGGAGGAATTTGATAAGGAACTACTGTCAGAGGGCAGACCGGGCTGGGGATAATGACTGGACTGTAAAAAGAGATTAAAGAATAATAAATAAATGAATGAATGAATAAATAAATAAATAAATAAATAAATAGATTAGACATTTAGAATGGGAACATGTGAACATAGGAAGGAGGTGCCTGCATGCGAGCTAAATAGAAGCACCTAAAAATTATCACCCATGAAAACACCTGGATCCTCAACTTCCAATTCCAGCTGCATGAGAAAGTACACATCTGCAGTTTAGCTGAGTGGTATCTGTTCCTTTTTATTGATAATCTAGCAAGATATTATAATGACTTCCTTTATAGATTTTCTAAGAAATCTTTCTGAAAGAATTAAAGCTGTTATCTAATGTTTCTTTCTTCTCAATCTAAAGGCCATCTTTACTGTTTAGATTTATAGGGATTTACTTTTCTGTATTTAAAAATATTTTAATTTTGTTTTTAATTGTGTTTCATTTTCCCTTCCTTTCTCCATGCCCAACTGTGTGTGTACGTACATGTGCACATGTGTGTGTGAGTGCATGCATGTGTGTGTGTGTGTGTGTGTGTGTGTGTGTGTGTGTGTGTATTCAGACATGCAAGGAAACCAGGAGAGTGCATCTAATCTGCTAGAACTGCAGTTACAGGTGGCTGATACCAGCTTCACTTTAGCATTGCTAATTAAACTAGGTGATCTACAAGAGTGGTATTCAGTTTTTCTATCTGTATTCTATTTAATAACAAAATAAAACAATATATAACAAAACTATCATTTGTAATTGGAAAAAAACCTAAAACAAAAAACAAAAGGAAGCAGTCCAAGAAAAGACACAATGAAAACTTTTGTTTGCATATTTGGGAAACACACACACACACACACACACACACACACACACACACACACAAACCCACTAACTGAAATCCATAATATATACACAAAAGAGTAAAAACAGAAAAGAAAAAAATATATAAATAAAATAAAAATAAATAATTAGACAATTTAAAAAGAGAAAAGCATCTAGGTCAAGCCACAGATGCCAGTTTGCCCGAGAAGGATGATAGCATCCCTAGCCTCAGTGGCCCTAGGCTAGCACTCTCCCTGAACAAAAGAAGGAATGCAAAACAAAACTTGGTAGCATCTTCTTAGGCATCTACTGTTAAGGGTGAAATGTTCCCTTAAGAGTAATTTGTTTCTTCAATTAAGGAAATAAAGGTCTCACGTTTAAATCATAGAAGAGAAGTGATCAGAGGTCACAGACAGTCATGGTCTGCCATAAAACTAGCTCCTGATAGCCCCATAAAAATAATCCTTAGGTCAGAAGAATCGCCCTCTCAGCCACGTGATTCTGCCCTACCAAATGGTATCATGTCGGAATTATGACTTGCATTGCTTGCCTCCTGCCATCACCCTAAGCATTCAAAGAATTTCTAACTATGCTGTATATAAGTGCAAAGCCTTCCAAGCTCATGGTTGCACTCCTATCCTATGCTGTGGGAAGGTTTGCGATCCCAGTCGTGACTCGAAAATAAAAGATTCTTATGCACAATTGCAGTGGACTCTGCAGTTCTTGGGATCTCCTAGGTTTCCCGTGGAGTTGGGGCATAGCATCTCCAGTGTTCATTCCTTTCTCTATCTATTACCTCTTTTCTTTCCTTGATCCTCACATTCCAGCCTCTTCCCACACCCTTAGCCATCCATAACTATCTATTCTATTTCTATTTCTGAGGGAAATCTTTCTATTCCATTCAGTTCTTTACTTTATACCTAATCTCTTTGTACTGTAGTTTGGTTATCATTGACTTTACAGCTAATATCCACATATAAGTACGTATGTACCATATTTGTTCTTCTTGGCCAGTCATACCTCACTTGAGATTTTTTTCTTGTTCTATTTATCTGCAAATTTCATGATGTCAGTTGTTTCGGTCAAAAAATATTATGCTGTGTAAATGTACTACATCTCTCTTATCCACTCATCTGTTAAGAGATATCTAGGTTGTTTCTGATTCCTGACTGTTGTAAATAAAGCACTAGTGAATATTGTTGAGCAAGTGTCTCTGTAGGTAGGATTAAGTACTCTTAGGGTATATACCCAGAAGTGTTAGAGTAACAGAATGGATAAGACATGAGGCTACAGAGCACTATGCATTCTAAATCACTGAGCTAGCTCTTCAGACCATAATCAACTTTTCTATTGTATAAATAATATGTTCATACATAATATTATATGTGTGTATAACATGTCATATATTATACATTACTATTATATGAGTATAATAATACAATGGTAATTATAATTCTAAATAATATATGATGTATGAATGTACTTTTTACTTAATTTTTTATTTGAATTTGTTAATGTACACAAATGTGTACATGGGTCTATCTGCATTCTTCAAGCATCAGGAGGCTACAGTGAACTATTAATTAATTCAACATTTACTAAAATTTTCATAATAAACTAACATATAATGTACAGATTTTTCCCTATGTAATCTGTGTGTCATCATTTGGTTTGTTTTTCTTATTGTATGAGATAAAAATTAAATATAACATTACCAGATTATAACACACAGTGATAACACACTAATCCTCAGAACGCAGTGGGCAAAGGCAGGGAAGCTCTGCTAGTCTGAGGTGATCCTCTTCTTTACGGTGATGTCCAGGCCACCTAAGGGTGCATAATAAGATCACACTTAATTGCATTTTAAAAATGTTAAGTATATGGAATAAAAATGCTTAGAACTGACATTCTCAGTTCATATATTAGAAAAGAGACGCTTCAATAATTTATTGCACTGTGGCACAATAAGCTCTAGACTTCACACCATGGATCCTTTACTGAACAGTAAGGTATTATCATGTGTTTTGTATGCTGCTTTTTAAAGTCTTAAAAACAACTTTATTTAAATTTTAACATTTCAGTTTAATTTGATTATTCATGCAATATTGGAATAAAAGTCTTCTTAGAGATGGTACATTATTTCTTTAATATAGCTAGACTTTGTGTTAATATTTTACTTCAACTCTTTGTTCTTATGCTTATGAATACTATATGTGTCTGTCTCAATCTTGTGATATCCTAGTCAGATTTTTTTTGCTTAATGATTATTATGATCTCAAAAATATTTAAAATTGTTTGTTGTTAAGTATGTATGTTTTCTGTGAGAGCTATCAGTTTGGTTTTGTCTAAGTAGGAATGAAACATAAGAGAAGAATAAACAAGCTTAACATTAAGCTAAAACAAAAATTCTTGATTCAGTTCAATGACTTGTCATTATGTTTTTCAGTGGGATTTCTTGTTTCTTTGACTGGAATTGAAGTACCTGCTTTTGAGATGTTCATGAATGTTTAAGTCTTCTACTGTATGTCTATAAGAATATACATTAATTAGAACAGTTTTTAATGCATTTTCTTTTCATTAGCTATAGCAGTATACAAAGAATTCATTCAGTCAAATATTATTAATACCTTCAAAAATCAATTGTACTTGTTTTCCTATATATATTTGTCTTCCTTAACAAACTTATATTATAGAATCTCTCAGTGAGCATCAAAAAATTTAAGAAGATATAGTTCCTCCTCCAGTGCTGTCTCTAAGTTTCTATGAATGTATATGTGAGTGTGTGTATGTGTGAATGTGTGTGTGTGTGCGTGTGTGTGTGTGTGTGTGTGTGTGTGTGTGTGTGTGTTAGGTCTCATTGGTGAAGTCATAGTTGAATTGGCCACTGGAACCTGGGCCCTAACTGAAATACTAAATTACTGAATGAGTTATTTGATGAGTATATCTTTGCTCTAAACTCTTTAATTTGGATGTCTGTTTATTGTGCATTTCTTGCCATAATAATGTGAGCATCTTTGTACAAGTACATCCAACTCATCACGAGCAGGTTTTGCCTCACACAAAGAGTAACAACTAAGTCAGTGGATGACCAATTGAAAACACTAAATCTAATGAAATAAAATAATTTTTTCTTGAACTTATTTTCCTAGATATCTCCTTATTTTAATAAATTATATTGACTGACTCAATATGTTGATACTGATATAAATATGAGTATATATATGAAAGAATAGATTTACCCTATGTGAGAGATAAGCTCTTGAAAATCATAGCTGGAGATAGACTATTTGACTAATTTTTAAGAGGAGCTTTTCTAGCTGTATTTGCTAAAATTCATTTTCACAGTAGCATCTTTCACTGCCACAGTGGTTTCATCTTGTCATTGAAATAAAAAACAACAACAACAAACAAACAAACAAACCCAAAAAACTCCACACCTACAATTTTCTTATAAATGCACAGAAGCACTTATTTTTCACAAACATCTCATTACTTTGTGCTGCCGACTACTGTTGGACTGTATGAGTGTGGAGAGCTGTGCAAATCTGTTGCAAGCCAAACCCTTTGTCTTTGGAGACTGAGATAGTGTGTGTATGTGCACACAGCGCGCACAGAGATAGTGTGTGTATG
>JADRCD010201887.1:0-25484 GCA_019843815.1 Montemys delectorum
TCATAAAGGCTGATCTGCCAGAAGGTTATCAAGCAGAAGACAAGAGGAGAGTTGATACCCAAGGATCCCTGGTGGACTTTGTTCCAGGATGTTGTCTCTTCTATCTGCCTGGCCCATTTCTCCTATAAATCATTGACTTCTCTGAAATTGGTGTGGCCTCATTTCTGTCCTCCTCATAAAGAATCCTTAAGCCTCAATGATCAGGGCTTGTCTGACTTTCATGTTCAGCATGACTCCTGTGTACTTGTACATTAATAAGTTTATGTTCATTTATGTCTGTCAATCTATTGTTGATTTGTTTCTGCAAACTCAATTATCAAAGCCCCAAAGAGTGGATGGAAGGAAGGAAGGTCAGTCCCTAGAGATGTAGGCTTGCACGGACCTTGATTGGCATCTGTCTCTGGTCTGTCCCAGTGCCACAGGGGCCTCAGTACAGCCCTTGACATCTGCTATGGGAATTGTGGTTCTCAGCAGAAGCCACATCCGAGTTAAAGGTCATGTAGTCTGATTAGAGCTTGGAAGTTGTGACGGGATGAAACATTCTAGACCTTGAGCTATCTTCGTTTCCCTTAATAGATATTTATTATCAATACCTGTATGTGCCCTGATATCACTGTTGAGAAGGCCAGGTGGATTCCGTGACAGGCTTCAAAATGGCAACTAAGGAGACTAGGCCTAAATATCTGTTTCCAAGAACTTGAAATTCTAGGCCAGTCCAGGCCTCAGAAGCTGACCTGAGCCTGAGGTAAAGACAATGGGTCAGTAACAGTTTCCAGACCTCCCCAGTAGGTTTCTAGCCCTGACACCCCCCCCCCCCGTAATGGGATATCCATAGAAATGGACCTGACAGATTAACATAGAGGTCACCTACCCCAGAATTCCCTAGTGTGCTTTAAATCAGGCCTGCAAGCTCATTGGTTGTCTCTATCTTGGTAATGGGGATACCCCAGCATCCTGGACTTTTGCAGAATAAAATACTCTTTGCCTTTATGTACTATTTAAGTCTGGGGTAACATTCTTTGGTGAATCATGGACCCTTACATTTGTGACTGTTACGTAAAATGTTTAAGATGTTTTAACTTAGATCCTGACAACCCTAAAGCTAGACATGTTATCAGACAGCGTCTGAAACCTGTGCCAGAGATTTCCCTTCTGTGGTATTAGCCAATTTAGCCTGATATCCCCATTAATTCACTTAGTAACTTGATTCATGATGGTCTTTTGTTTTATACTATAAAAGACCATGTGACTGCTACCCTAATATCAGGTCCAAAGGAAAGTCCAGTTCCCCAATCCCAAAAGACAGTCCAGTGTGCTCAGCCTATAGTATGGGAAGATTTCTGGCATTTAGTTTCTGTCTCCCAAGAGGAGTCATTCCCTTTATTTACCAGAAGGGACGAATGTTTGCCCGTGGTTCCTATTATCAGATGAACTCGCCTGCTGGCCTCTAGGCCTCTTCAGTACCACAGTCCCTGTTCAACACTTCAGAGTGTGTCCAGCATCCTAACCCTTCCCACCTCCTCTTCTGCCCTGGACTTTCTCAGCTCACAGGCTCCCTGCCCCAGCTACTCATCCTCCTTATAACCCTACTGTTCTCCCTGTGTCCCCTCTCTGGATAGACTTTGCTTTTGTGTCTTTCACTATGTTTTCTCTATTCTCTATGCCCTGCTATTCTCTATTCAGCTGCAGAGTCTACCCTGTCCAGTCCGCTAGCCATGTTCAGTTTACAGCTCTCTTTTTCCGCTCTGGCCCCTTTTAGATGCCTCTGGCTGTTCTCTCTCTCTCTCTCTCTCTCTCTCTCTCTCTCTCTCTCTCTCACCTTATATTCAGCAAGCTTAATGCATGCTTCTGGTCACAGTTATTTGACTCTTAGCCTCTTTGAAGCAAGAGCTGTGTTTTGTGCCAACAGCTGTATGTGTAAAATGCACACCAGAATGCAGAGATTAATATGAAATAAAATAATGTTAATGATGTCATTAGTAAATGTCTTTATATTGATTACATGTTAAATGACAAAGCATTGACTATAAGCATGATGCATTACTCAAATTCCACTCATTTCTTTTGATCTATTATTTTTAAAATAAGCGACTATTAGAAAGTTTGAAATCACAAATGTGTTTTGTATTTTATTTCCATTAGGCAGTGCTGGTCTAACTTTTTTCTTTTGCTTAGCCTTTTACGAAGTTGCCTTTTCATGGAAGAGAGTTGTGTTTCTTCTCCCCAGTGTCTTTTTGTTGTGGAGGAAAGGATCCCTGAACCATTATTCACATGGCTCCTTCCTCTGCTTTACCAAGTGGCCCCGAAGCTTGTCCTGTTGCAGAGTGCTACTCATTAGGCTTTTGACTGGAGACTTCCTCTAGGGCCATGGGCTAGCAAGCACGCAGAAGTCCTGTCTGCATCGCCTGGCTCAGTGTTGCTGGTGCACACTGTCATTTCGGGCTACTCTGGAGAGCAGGGTACAAGCTGTGCTCCATGAATAGAGAATGAAGGTGGAGGCGGAGCCTTCTTCACCTTCAACTGAAGAATGAAAAGGAAGAAATGTTCTAAGGAACCCCTGGGAAGTGTGGAGGACCCCCGCTGTTCTGTAAAAGGCAGTTTAAGAAAAAGACATAACAGAAAATCAATCATTACCTCTGAAGACCTTTCCTTTAACTTATATCGCATTGCACGCTTCTTTCTTTTTTTCTCAGAGAGGAGCAAAGCAATATGTGATAAATTGTATATTCTTCCTGTGGTGCTCTTGAAAGCAAGTTTATAAACCTCTCATAAGCAGCCCTGGAAGTCGGCGGCGAAATCCTTCCACAGTGGAATGATCCAGGTTCAGGAAAACGAAATGAATGTGAAGGAAGGGCAGCTGAGCGGCAATACCCAATGTTCCTGTCAGCTTACACAGCTCCTGAATGGGGCTTCCTACGCCCTTTCCACGTGTCCTTGCATCCTCCTGGCTCCAGGCTTCTGTTTTCCAGGGGAATCAAGACTGGGTTTCCTGTGGACAGGCCACGCCTGCTAGTTCCTGGTTTTAGCCATTTTGTGCTATGTGCCTTTTCCCATATTCCTTATCTGTGAGTTGAAAGTTTTATACACTGCAGCTAATTACCCCGAGAATGCTGTATCCTTAAGAACGTGGACTGTGGAAGTAGACACACACACACACACACACACACACACACACACACACACACACACAGAATCTAAGGTAACAACAAAAGCTGTACCCTAACCTGTCTTAGCCAGTGTTCCACTTCTCCGTTGCTCCATAGGAGAGCAATCTGAGGAAGAAAGGGCTTCCAAGTCACAGTCCATCACTGACAGAAGTCAGGACGGGAGCTCAACAGGACAAGAACCCAGAGGCTGGAGCTCATGCAAAGGCTACAGACAAGTGCTGCTTACTGCTTGCTCCTCAGGGCTTTCTCAGCCTGCTTCCTTATATCCCCCAGGATCACCTGCTCTGGATGGCACCCACACTGAGCTGGGCCCTCCCAAATCAGTCACTGAGAAAATAAATGCCTTACAGCCAGGTCTGCGGGAGGCATTTTCTCAACTGAGGTTTCCTCCTTTCAGATGATCCTAGCTTGTGTCAAGCTGACACAAAGCTAGGCAGCTAAGTCTCCCTTCCTCTGTAAGCAGGAGGACTGGCCCCATTTCCTGTGCAGTGGCTGTTCTTGTGAAGGGGATGCACATGTGTATTGGAGCAAGGATTTGACCCATATGTGAGGACTCAGAAATGTTAGCTGTTATTATTCTAATTGAAGAGGTCAACTCAGAGCCATTAGAAAACTCCACCAGACCCTGCCCCTGGAAACCATATAAAAACTCAACAAACTGGCTGCCTGGGGTTGCCACCCTTCAGATCTGAGACAACCCCAGTGCACTGGAACAATAAATTCCTCTTGCTTTTTGCATTGGTTCCTGCTCCATGTGGTTCACTCAGGGGTCCCCGGAAAGCTAAGGCTCACCAGAGCCTTACATAATAAATTTGGTATGATTTTAGGGACAAACTACATAAATTAAACATATCTGTAATGAAAATTAGTATTTCACATTAATCAATGGCTCATTTTGGTGTAAAGCACCGAATAATCTATATTGTACCATTTGGCTTTGGTGGGACTTGGGGCAGAATAGAAAGGCAGGGAAAACTGGGGGTCACGAATCTTGTTGGAATCCTGAAGCCTCCTGCAGCAGTACAGCAGGAATTCCAATTACCAAAGCCTTCCTCCCTCTCCAGCTCCAAAGCCGCAGTGCTCTAGGATCTCACCAGAGACCCCTGCGTTACACAAGGGCTACTCTACTAAACTCCTTGTGCACCCCTAGCGGCGTCTGCTTTTACCTTCTCTTCTCAATTGTCACTCCATCCAAGCCACCTCTGCAGCCAAGGCCAAGAAGAAAGAAATGGGCTTGAGGGGTGGATTCCTAGCAACCTTTTGAGATGTAACCTTTGTCTACACAACTAAACAAAACAACAAGACAAAAATGCAACACACAGCTCTCACCTCTAAGGGAATGAGGGACAGTCAGTGTGTTGCTGCTGTTCTTCCTGTTTCCGTCTTGAGTGGTTTAAGGCCTGGAAGCACAGATGAAGAAGCACTTTCATGAAGTTTTATAGTTTTACAAAACAAAGAAAGTCATGAATCGGGGCAAGTGTAGAGTACGTTAGTAGGCACACCAGAAAGGTGGTTCCAGCAAGATGGGGAAGCTTTCTGCAGGCCCAAGAGGCTATCTGATGTCTAGCTTTTGGGTTGGTGGAAACAAGAGTATGCTAAGTTAATAGGTGTCAAAAGTTTTTATATTTTTAGTCAAATTATAGTTTCAATAACAGAGGTAGGCAAGGAATGGCCCAGAAGGCAAGGACCTAAAGATAGCCTGGGGGAAGAGAACCAGCTTCTGGGCCAGCAACATCCCCGACTCCGCACACCTCTGTAGTTTGAATGAGTCAATTAGTCTCTGCAGAAACAGCTTCTTGTCTGCAGAAGCAGACACTGAGAGCCACCAAGATCGCTCACACAATCACTCGCTCCGCTTCTTCTCCCGTGAGGAGCACGCACCCACACGTAGGTACTTTTTGCTCTCTTCTTTTAGAAACCCACATTTGCGCACGTGTGTGTGTCTTACTTTCTTCTGAGCACTTCTCTTTCTCTTAATCCTTATGATTAAGCCCATATTAAAATATGTTTAATAAAAATCCCTAACTCGGCTTTATAAACTGTCTAATCCCGAAATTCTTTTCAATGTTGAAACTGTGAATCTTGGTTTGTCCTTAGTCAAGGTTCCTAAAATTCCAGGGGAACTCACCAAGCTGTCAAGGCCAGCAGTGTCTTTGTCCCTCACGGCTGAGGTATGCTGGCATTTGAGAAGTGGATATCACGGAGAAGTTTCCTTGGTATACCCGGAGAGAAGGGCCAAACTCTCCTTGGCAGACACAGGGACACAAAGAAGAAAGCTACTTACTAAATTTGACACAAGCCTTGCTAAATTCCCCAGTAGATCCCACCCCTTTACCGTCTGACTTGACCTGATCTCATGCCTGTCCACTCTTTATCACAACCATGCAAAAAACACACACATCTGCCTACCCTTTGTGTCTTCATTTTCTTATGGCCATTGCTGGGAAATACAGGGTGCCTTTCCTAGAGCTCGTAGCTCTTTTATCTCCTAGACAAGAACTTAACAACTCAAAAGGAAACTCAAGGGCCATTTTGTGAGATTTAGAGCACAGTATCAACAGGCAGACATGCTATAAATTTCCTTAGCTGCCAAGAGAGAAATGGAAAAAAGAAGAAAGAAAGCTATGCTTTCAGGGTTAGCAATCAAGAAAGCAAGCAGGCATAAGAGCCATATAGAAGTCCAGACAGACAGAGCCAGGGAAGAAACTCTCTGTGACATATTATAATCAGGATGTCAAAAATACAAAGTAAAGAAATAATCCTAGTCAAGCAGTGATGGTGCATGCCTTGCGTTCAATCCCACTACTTGTGGGGCAGAGAAAGGTGTGAGTTCAAGGCCATCTGAACTACTGAGTTCCAGGACAGCCAGAGATACACAGTGAAACCCTGTCTCAAAAAAAAAACAAACAAATGAAAGAAAGAAAGAAAGAAAGAAAGAAAGAAAGAAAGGAAGAAAGAAAGAAAGGGAAGGAGGGAGGGAGGAAGAAAGAAGGAGAGGAAGGAAGAAGAAAAGGAAAGGGAAGAAAAGTAAAAGAAATAATCCTAAAAGCAGCAAGAAAGAAACCAATAGCTCATAAAGCTGAATCTTGAAACTGTGCTTTGTTCCAGGAGCTGGAGATCTGAGATTAATGTCCTGCCTTCCATCTCATCTCCAGCCAGGAGCGGGTGGGAACAAAGTCCTTCATTTCAAAGCCCAGGTTTGCTCCTCTGGCCAGGCGGCTGCCTTGTTCCTGAGATTCATGCTAGGAGCTTCTGTATTTAGGATTCCTGCAGTGCTCTCTCCTTGGCATTTCTGCAGCTGGGTTTGAATATGCCAAGGCCTCCAAACCTCCTCCCCAAGCCTTCCAGGACTAGAAGTCAACTCAGAACAAATAAGCAATTAGTCATTGTCGGCTGAGCTATTTACAAGTAGTATGCATGTAGAATCTTTTCTGGATTGTGAAGTGCACATACGCTCCACAATATAGAATATAGAAGAGCCCATCTGTCTGTGTGCCCTGTTCTTCATCAGGGTTATGTGAAGACTGAGTCTGGCTTCTTAGGTGTTATCCTGACTCTGAGTCTCCATTGTCAGTGTTATTCATATATCCTGGGAAGAACTAAACTGTTCTGAAGGACATAGAGGGTAAGTGAAAAGAGGCGAATATGAAAGAGCATTCCAGACACAGAACAAGCTGGCACCTGGGAAGAAGAAGAAGAAAGGGGTTTAAACTATCAGTGATGCCAGTGACATGAGGTGGTGGAGGCTAGGAAGGTAGCCAGAGCAGGGCTTCCATGAGGGCACGTGGGTTATCTAGAAGACAGTCAGCATTTCTAACTCGGAGCACAGGGGCCACTCTCAAATATCCTCTCCAAACTCACTTTGTGAAGCCTGCATTAGTTTTGAAATGTACCTAACTCATCCATTAATCAGCAACAATGATGCAAAAAATGGCATCGTCTACTTGCATCAGCAAACTGAAAACCACCGAACACCAATCTCAGACCCAACCCAGGTCACCTAAAAGGCAATTGAAGAAAAGAATAGATGCTGCCATTTATCAAGAACTTAAACGCAAGATGTAATAAATTCCATTTATCACACGTAGAAGTTCATCTATTGTTTATAGCAAACCTATGCTCTGTTGAGATATAGTGGTTTTCATAGATTTGTTTATTTATCTTTGTTTGTTTTTATGTCCACAGGTGTTTTGCTTGCATGTGTATTTGTGTACTAACGTGTGCCTGGTGCCCATCAACATCAGAAGAGGTCATCAGATCCCCTGGACTGCAGTTACGGCCTGTTGAGAGCTACCATGTGGGTGTTAGGAATCAAACCCAGGTTCTCTGAAAGAGCAGCCACTGTTCTTTACTGCTGATCCATTTCTCCAGCACATTTCCATATTTCAAAGGTAGAAAAGTGGAACTCTTGGGATTAACCATGCAGGTAGACAAGGCCAAGCAAGGACCACACCCAACTTTCTTTTTTCCGGTGTCTAGGCTCTGAACTTTTTGGTTTTTGTTTTGTTTTGTCTCCCATGATCTGTGAGGAAACAGCTTGGTTCTCTTAAGCTGAGAAGGGCCTGACTTTTACTGGAATAGTAAAGGTTGGGAGCTCCTATCCTGGAGATCTATCTCTTTGAACTTCAAGATCTGATCAACTTGTGAGGAATTAACCCAGCACCATTGGTCACAAATTCTTAATTCTGAAACTTCATCACTTTATAAAACAAAAGGCCTCGTAAATATCAAATAATGATTTTCACAAATGAGATTAAACAAGACAACTCAATATTTTACAAATCGAAGTGCTTTAAGATGTCTTGGATTATCCTGTGCAATGTTACTAACTCATTATGACTAATTACAATTTGGGTATTGGATGTTTGTCTAAAAAACAAAATAGAGGAATAATTTTCTGTGGAGAACAAGCTGAAATCTTATTTTGTGGTCAGCATTGTAAAAAAAAAAAAAAAAAAAAAAAAAAACCACAGTGTATGCCAACTCCCTTTGCGTGTTTTTCTATCTTCTTCCTTCCTGTTCTACACACACACACACACACACACACACACACACACACACGCACACACACGCACACACAGGCAACAGAAACATGCACACATTTACCAACAGAATAAAAATATCTTTCCTTCTTCCTACACAGAGCTATTGCATCGAAACTTCTGAATCATATCTGGCTAGGTCAGTGATGCTATGGTAGGATCACAAACTGCCAAGAAAAGCTAATGGATTGATTAACAAAGATCCTCTCCTCTTTATGACATAGTTTATTATAGGCCAGCTGAGGATTGTTCCACCTCTCAGTGTGACTTGAGAAAGGGATGTGAGTAATGTAAGTCTTCGATGTCTCATCTACACTTATATGTCCATATCTAACTTCAAGATGGTCTCAGTCCTAGACTCTGTGGCATCCTGCGGTGTATAAGAAAAAAGTCACAGATGTTATCTGCTGTACACCCTGGGAGTCTATGCAACTATTTTCTCAATCAAAAGATATACTTGTGGAAAGGGAAGTGGCTTGGCCGTTCAGGTGAATGGAAGAAGAAAGGAAAGACCTGCCAACGTCTGTTATGCATTACATTAGAAAGCTCACCTGCATTTTCTCTTTCAGTCCTAATAAGACAGCAAGATAAATATTCCAAATTGCACTTTATAATCAGAAACCCTTCGGTCCAGAGAAGTCCCACTTCTGTAGGAGTTGTGTATGGGGATTAGGGTTTCTCAAAGAGAAGTCTAATCTTAGCTGTTGATAGGATGTCAATGAAGTTTCCAGTACTGTAGCCTGGGCTCTGGAAACCCTGACAAGATAGGCTCAGCCACTCATCCTTTCCATGCCAGTTAGAGAGACAAGTAATAGTGAATGAAAAGCAGAGAAAGGACTTATCTGACTCACATATCAAGAGGAGGAACAAATAAGGAGAGCAAGGGAGCTCTAAGCCCATCTGGGGCTAACATGAAGCCTGGGCTTAAAGCAAGGGCAAAAAAACATGGACAGCTGAGCAGTCTTGGTCAAAGTCTAGTCCTGCCCATCCAAACATCATTGTCCTGGTTCTAGCCTGTCCCATCCAGTGCTCTGAGAAGTTATCAGAACTGTGTGACATCTCTTCCCAGGAAACAATTTTTTTCTTTGATACAAGACTCTAGCCTTTCCCTTCTTCAAACATGAGGATCCTGGATGATTCCGCTCCTAGAGTCATGGCTCATGGGCTGTAGAGATGGCTCAGCATTTAAGATCACTTCTGCTCTTCCAGAGGACTTAAGTCCAACTCCCAGCAACAACATGGTGGCTCATAACCATCTATACTGGGATCTGATGCCCTCTTCTGGCATGCAGGTGTACATGTAAGTAGAACACTTATACACATTCCAAAAAAAAAAAAAAAAAAAAAAAGGAGGGAGGGGGGGGGGGGGGGGGGGGGGAGGGGGGGAGAGAGAGAGAGGGAGAGAGAGAGAGAGAGAAGAGAAGAGAAGAGAAGAGAAGAGAAGAGAAGAGAAGAGAAGAGAAGAGAAGAGAATATCTTTCCTGGCACCAGGCATGGTTTCTGCATGCCTTTAATCCCAGCACTGGGGAGACAGAGGTACAGGCAGATGTCTGTGAGTTGGAGGCCAGCCTGGTCTACAAATTGAGTCCAGGACAACCAGGGATTGTTCCATAGAGAGACCCTGTCTTGAAAAACATCCTCCCAATCTCCAGAATTTCCTGGATTGTTGTTCAATCCATGATGGGCCCCTTGGACCGTACCTGATGGTTTATGCTAATGACATGGCTCATGGTGCTTTCCTGATAGTTTATGTAAGTGCAGTGACTCAAATTTGGTCTGGCTGATGCCAGAAAGACTAGGTACATGATTAGAAGGTTGGGACTCTCAGCCATAGTCTAGCATCCTAGTGTCTGGGGATTGGAGGCAGCCAGAGTATGAGTTCAACCACAGGGGAAATTATTCAATTATTGGGATAATGAGGAGAAAATAAAAACTTCACTTTGAAGCTTGGGTGACCTTCAAGGGTTTGAAGTACCCCACACATACAGTGCTGCTCCACACATGCAATGCTGCTCCACACATGCAGTGCTGCTCCACACATGCAGTGCTGCATTCGTATGCCAGAAGGTGCTGTGTTTGGAGTCCTTGGTACCAAGATCTTACCTACATACCTCTTTCTCCTGATGTCAGATGTGTATCCTTTTGCCATAGTAAGCTGTAATCATAAATGCTCTGCCTCCTGAGTCCTGTAAGTCATTTGAACAGTTTAGTAAAGAGAAGGGAGTCCGGAGAGACCTTAAATATATAGACAGCTGGCTAGAAATGAGGATGACTCTGGAAGCCCCCAAACTTATGCTTGGTCCTAGAAGTCTTGGCAAACTGGACAGCATTTAGATAAACACACGTATAAAGTAATATAAATAAGGCAACACAACAAATGAATTGTCCTAACTGATATTTGAACCTTGGTATCTCAGTGATATCCTGGCCTGGAAAGAGCTTAGGTTTACTCTTATGGGATGTTCACCAGAGGTGACCACTCAGACACATTATAGTTAAGTCTTTTATTCCACCCTGCTGGGACCACACGTCAGCACTCATGGCCAAAGTGTAGCACTGAGGGTCCAGAGTATGGGGTTTTTGAAGGCAAAAAAACATGCCTTGACATCTTGCTCAGCAGCTGCAGGAGAGCTTTGTGTTAGCAAGTAATTTGACAGAAGCTAAGATAAGCAGTTGGCTGGAGGGGAAGGTCTGCACAAGCAACAGTTTAACAGAAAGTGAGATAAGTTATCTAGGACATCCTGACCTTGGGTTCCTAGAATACAGTTGGGTAAATTTTCTACTGGATTCTCCATCAAGGAGATCAAATTCTTGTTAAACCTGAATCTCAGCAAGGATATAAGATAGAGGAGCCTCTGGACCATTCTACCCTGTCCATTATGACCACATAGTGTGCGCCTGGAATTAACTCTGTATCTCATTAATCTCTAGATGTCTTGTTCATGTATACAGAGCAGAGGGTTCTCATGGGTGGGTTTGTCCCATAGGGAACATTTGGGTATATCCAGAGGCACCTTGTGATTGCACATCTAATGGACAACCAAGGGCGCAAGATTGTAAAATGCATAGCACAGACTTCCTTCCTCACCAATAAAAATATCTATCTGGTCAGATGTTGGTTGTACTGAGGTCAGAAAACCCTAAAAAGCTATGATCATCCTCTTCAGTCATCAGATAACGATTCAAGCAGGATATGCGTTTCACAGAGGGGATAGTCGCCTTCTAGTTAAAGCTGTTTCTCCAAAAATACTGTCAGGTCGTGTGCTCTGAAAATTCAAGAATTAAATATGCAAATCCATCACTGGCAAACAACTCTGAAAGTGGAAACCCATTCCTAGCACTAGGCTTTGTGTTTGTTAGCCTGTGGTGTTTAGCGTGGGCATTACTGTCCTGTTATAGGATAACAGTATTTTAACTGTTTTTATACATGAGCATGTGTGTGTGCCTGCAAGAGTGCATGTGATCTTCTACAGTAGTAAGCAGGTTTCCATCTGACTTTTCCTAAAGGGTTTTAGAGTTATTTATCCCTCCCCACTATCCCTCCCTTCCCTTTCCCTCCCACCCCTACCCCAATTTAACCCTCCCTGTTCCATTAATCCCTTTAATCTGTCTCTCCTCCCTTGAGGCCCCTTACTAATTTCCTGACTCTATGGGGAGTATTCCAAATGAAATATACACATCTGAAAATTCAAAGCTAGCATCCAAAATGAGAGAAGATGTGTGACCTTTATGTCTCTGGGTCTGGCTTAACTTAGTCAACGATTGTTTCCAGCTCCATCCACCTATCTGCAAATTTCATTCTTATTCATAGGTAAATAATATTCCACTGTATAAATATAGCACTGTCCTTATCTAGTTATCATTGATGGACAGTCAGTCTGTTTCCATTTCCTGAATATTGTGAATAGAGCACAAATGAGCATGACTGAGCAGGTCTGTCTGTAGTAGGTCTAGAGTCCTTTGAGTATCTCTGCCCAAGGCTGGTATAACTAGATCAGATGGCAAAACTTTTTTTTTTTTTAATTTTGGTTTTTCAAGACAGGATTTCTCTGTTTAGCACTGGCTATCCCGAAACTCACTCTGTATTCACTCTGTAGACCAGGCTGGCCTCGAGTTAGAAATCTGCCTGCCTCTGCCTCTCAAGTGCTGGGATTAAAGGCATGCGCCACCACTGCCTGGCGGCAAAATTATTTTTAATGTTTTCAGAAACCTGCACACTGTTTTGTACTACCACCTGGAGTGATTAAGTATTCCCCTTAATAATAGTATTTATTAATGATTTATAAATAGTATTTATACATTTATTTTTCAACATGACATTTTTATTGATTCTCTAGGAATTTTACATCCTGTACCCCCAGCACACTCACTCCCCAATCTTTCCACGTTCATGTCCCACCCTTGCGATCTCCCCAGGCAAAAAAATGGTAAAAGTAAAAATAAGAATTAAAAATAAATAAATAAAATAAACCAAGTCCTATTTGTGTTCTCAATATACTCACTGGAGCATGATCAAATTCTTGGTGACCTGCCCTTTAAACAGAACTGAGTCCTTCCCCTCCCACACCCCTGCCAGGGCCATCAGTTGTGGAGAGCTATCTTCCAGCATCCCTATTGTACTCGTTGAGAGTTTTCTTTGGTAGTTTCCTGTCCAGGCTGTTACTTTAGGCCAGAAGGTGAGAGGGGTGGGGGTGGGGGGGGAGATGGGGATGAAGGGCACAGGAGGAGGTGAGGAGCAGGGAGAGGAAGTGGTGGAGGGAACAAGGGGAGGGAGCAGAGGGGCTCTGGAGGAGGGCAGGTGGGAGGTGGTGGAGCAGGGGTTAGGGTGGGGAGGGGTGGAGGAGGGTAAGGATTGGCACAGAAGTATTCCATGTCCCTCCCTCTCGGTCATGCATCTTCAGTCATTGATAGCACAGCAAATGCAACCTCTTTGATCTTCACGGTCTCAGGGAGCACAGATCACGAATGGGCCTTGACACCCTTTCTGATGACAGCGCAGGTTGCGAACACTGTCCCCAGCTGCAGTAGGACCATGGACCCAGATAAGACCCTTGGAGGCAGCACGACCCCAGGAAATCAGCATGGCTTCAGGTGGCAGCATAGACCACAGACATCCACGTAGTCTTCGATGGACACAACACAAATCATAGCTGTAGTCCAACCATGGACCCAGACATGACCTTCAGTGGCTGTGTAGATCAAGTATGACCATGGGTATACCATGGGTATTGCCACTGTCTCAGGTTTCAGTGCAGGCCACTCAGATCAGCATGGCCCCTAGTGGCAGCACAGCCCATGAGCAACATAGCACAGTGGTAACATGGGCTACAGATTCAACATGGCTTCCATTGTGCCCACCTGGCGAGGCAGATGCAGCTTGTGTAATATTTATTAATAAGTATTTATGTACTTATTTATTTATCTTAGCCATTCTGGCTGAGATAAGAGGAAATCTTTAATTTGCATTTCCCTAATAGTTAGGGGGCACTGAACATTTTTCTTCTTCTTTTTTTAGATTTATTTATTTTATGTATATGAGTACTCTATCAGCATGTACACCTGCATGCCAGAAGAGAGCACTAGATCCTAGTGCAGATGAATGAGGGTCATTATGTAGTTGCTGGGAATTGAACTCAGGACCTCTGGAAGAACAGACTCTGATCTTAACCACTGAGCCATCCCTCCAGGCTGTCACTGAACATTTAAAAAAAATGTTTCTTGCCCATTTATGTTTCATATTTGAGAACTCTGTTTCGTTCCATGCCCCATGTTTTAATTGGATTGTTTATTTTAATGTTTAGTTTTATTTCTTTGCATACACTAGATACTTCTGTCCAGATGTATAGCTGATGAATTTTTTTCCTATTCTGAAGACTTATTTTATTCAAATGATGATGTCCTTTGTTGTACAGAAACTTTTTAGTTCTGTGAGTCAATTTATTTGCCAATTGTAGTTCCAATGCCTGCACTATCAGGTCCTGTTAAGAAAGTCCTTTCCTCTGTCATTGAGCTCAAGTGTATTTCCTATGTTCTCATGTACCAGACTCAAGGTACAGATTATCGCTAATGCCATTGGCTCCCCTCCAGAACTTGATGTAAGACCTCATTGTTGATGACATCGTGTATTTGAGCCACAAAATGTGGACATATTAAGCTGGTACTGATCTAAAAGCTCCGTCCTTTCTGCTTAGCTTTCAAAGTGCTAGAGGGTCCTGTGCGTGCTACTAGAGGAAAGAAGTTACTGCAAGCCTTAGCCGTGAACCTTGCCAGCTACAATAATGGCTGGCACGGCAAAATGTGCCCACCAGCTCAATAGTAGCCAACCATTTTTCTTATTGGATTTCAGCCCCTCTCCATAAGATAAAATCCCACACTCGGCACCACTGTTGAGCTAAGAACACAAAGCTCTATATATAATACGCCATGAGGGAGAATCCACTACTATTACTATTCTAAGTGGACATAGAGTTAAACGAGCTCCTAACGACTTATCATTATACACATAGACCATGCATCTCTCCATCCTCATCAGAGAAGCTTCTATTTGCAATATACGGCAATCAATACAAAGACCCACAACTAGCCAGCTGGAAGAGAGTAAGAGACTGCAGAACACGCAGCCCTAAATTGAACATCTGCACTACATCCCAAGGTTCAGGGGTCATTATGGAAGCGGGAGCAGAAAGCCCGAGGCAGTGAATCTACAAGCAACAGTGTCCTCTGACTATGAGGCAGCTGCACATGCCAGCTGCGCGGTGGTCCGCCTCGCCACCGGGGTGCCTGAGTGCCACTGGCAAGCCGCTCAGGAGGCAGAACAGTCCGAAGAGGGATCTCAGCCTGTGTTTTTCCTGGTGGGAAACAGCAAGGTCTAGGACAGATGTCGTCATTCCCAGGAGGTACCCAGACGCCTCTGGGGACTGCCGGGAGTGGGGAATGGTGGTTCTCCTCTAATCCATTCTTTTCCTGCCTCATGCTCAGTTGGCAACCCCTCTTACTGAATTGAGAATGTGAAAAGCAAACAAGATCTATGCATGTGCTCCTGTCAGCGAGGCAGTCTTGAGCATGTGTGCCTGTGTCCTCCACACACCTACACAGCTTTCATGTCTAGTCTCTTCAAAAGCCATACTCTACGTTGTCTCTACGCTGCCCGTCTCTTACCCTGCAGTATCACTCACAACAACATGTGTTGTAATCTGCCTCAAGAAAAAAAGGAAGGGAGGAAGGAAAGGGAAGAATAAAGGAAAGAAAATGCCCTTCTTTGTACTTCTCTTTCTACAGGCTCATTTACAGCAACATCTCTCCAACAAGTTATTTATATTCTGCTTTTGTGTTGGAGCCATCAGCATCTACTGACATCATCCTTCCTGAAGCCCTTGGAAAGCCTTTGTGTCTCTTGCTTGAGTCTTCCCACATGGCTCCCATTCTTCATTCTGCTACTTGCCCAACCTTTCCAGATGCCTCATGTTTGCTCTGCCTGAGGCCCCAGCCCCTCTATCAGTTCTCCATGGACACATATTCCTTCTGCCTTTTACCACAGGGCCACTGTCATGGCCCCCTGTCTGGCCACTCCCTCTTCTCCTTGTTTTCCTGGAATCTTCTCTCTTCTCGGCTGCTAGGATCATTCAAACAGCAATAACAAACGCTCTGAGTCAGATCTCGTTCTTTTCTTCAAAATCCTTTCCACCCAAAATAGAACCTGAAGTTTCTGCATGGCAGAGGAAATCCCATCTGATTGGCTCCAACTCCTGTCTGTTTCCTGTTTCCTCCTCCTTCCCTCCTTCTCTCAGCTCCTCACTACCATTTCCAGAACTGTCTTGTGTTTCCCATCTCAGGGCTCCGCATATTCATACGTGGAATATTTCCTTTCCAGATATTCACATGGCTACTCTCTCTCAATCAATGTTCAAAGATCACTCCATTCTCAGAGAGGTTTCTGCTGAACCTGCTATCTAAATAGAACCCCCACTAGTCTCTGCTTTCCTAGCTTGACTTGTTTTTCTTTGATTTATATAGAGCTTTATATATTTATAGTCTCCTTTCCTTACTAAAACAATGGGAGGCTGTATTTATTTTTGATTATACCCTATTCCCATCCTCATTATATTTAGCATAGATAGTTGCCTGGTAAAACTATGTTGAATGAAGGAAAAAACAGGCTCAGAACTAAGCAAACAGCTTCATCTCAGAACTTTTCACTACAACAAAACATTTGCAGCAATATTAATACCCTTAAATAAACCAAATTCATGTGTCCAGCTGTCAATATGGGTAGATCTTAAGAATACAAGTTCAGGTGGAAGGTAACAAGAGATTGAAAATAGGGAATAAAAGGAAGAATGTCTAAGTAAAATAGATAAATAATAAGATACACTAAGGTCACATTAAGGCTCCTCCACAGACAGCCCATGATGGGGTACTCTCAACTGAGTTCAACTGTATGTTCAAGATTTAAAGGTAAACCAAAACTACAAAGACTGTGAGGAAAAAAGAGTGTGTCTTACTTAACTGGAGACGGTAGGATCAGACTTCTGCGAGCTGTACGTGAGAGAGCCAGGGACTGGGCTCATGAAAGCGGTGTGACTCTGAAGGATGCAAAGAATGAGAAACTCACCATCCTCTGCAAGAGGCTGAGGCAGTAGGAGGAGGTAAGCTAGAAAGAAAAAAACTCCAGGACAACACACAGAGGGCAGAGGGCCTTAAACTACCTATAGAGTTACAATTCAGATCCAAAACCAGTAGTGTTAGTGATTCTGATGTTTGTTTATACGCACGCGCGCGCACACACACACACACACACACACACACACACACACACGCATGGGTGCATGCACACACACACACACACACACATATCCGTTTCTTGGGAGCTTTGCATGTCCTGTTCTATATATGTGGCAACAGGAAGTGGGTACTACAGGTTTTAATGTTACCCAGATTCTACCAGTAGAAGAAATAAAGCAAGGGTGTATGGGTAACTTTCGGGGGTCACATGACTGTGTTATCCACCAGGATTTGAGTCAGTAAGCCTGATTCCAGAATCCTATCTTTTACTAGTTCATGTCAGCATTCCAAAGCAATGATGAGCTGAGCAAGAGAGAGTGGCTTCAGGTGGCACACTGGAGACCAGCAGTCCCGGAGGAGGAAACATGGAAATGTCTGTGTTGGTTGACAAAGAAATGACTAACTTTCCATCAGGGAAAGAGGCCAGGAGTCAATCAGTGAGGATGAACCAACGTGGTTGGCTGGTTGGGCAGGACTTACATATGTATTTGTGCCCTACTGTGTCAGGCTCTGGGTGTGTCTGGGGAATGCTGTGATGGTCTGAGATTAGTAAGTGTGTAAAGCAGGAGGAGCAGATCTAGGGATGAAATCTCAGTGCCTTGACTATGTCAGGCAAGGGTTCTACCCCTGAGCTACACTCTACCCTCTGTAACTGAAGCTCCTCTTATTTAAATAAACAAGTGATACACATGTTAGTCTTAATATTCATACCATTGAAAAAATTAATTTTGAAAAAACATGTTTTAGAATCTCCTCATAACCAAAAAGGTAGAACATTTGCCTTCAAAAATGAATATCCCTCTAAAGTTAATAATTTTTATTTAAATCTGAAAAAGCACAGGAGATGGTTGAAGAGTCAGTGAATTCCCAGCTGTAAGTGGGACTACAGTCTGTCCTGTGAGCCTCAAGTACATTCCAGGTCTGTGCTGTGAATAAGGCACTGTTAGCTTCAATAGGTTTTAGAAGTCATAATGAATAGAAATTTGAAGATCAAAGATGCAAATCAAGAAATTCATTCCCAGATAGAAGCTACCCAAGGTGCAGAAATTTTATGAATATTTACATATTCATATGAATCGTACCTTACTTACCTGAGTGATCTGAGTCCAGTAAATATCCTTTTAGTGATAAAATGTACTTGTAGTACTTTAAGGATAGCTAGCTACAATATCTGATACTTACACAGGCATTTTTTTCTGTGTTTCAATATGAGATTGCTCATGAAACAGAACCTGTTAGCCGTGGGAATACCAAGTTCCCAGTTACACCTTGTCTCCCTTGGATATTTCAGAACTGTTCTTTGGAGTTTCTAGTGTCCCTCCCACCTTCTCCACTTCCCAGAACATTCAGAATGAGCTCTCAATAAGTACTTTTGATTAACTCACCCACTCACCTTAGTATCCTGCCCTTGTCCGTTGCCTGCTACCACTGCCCTCAAATCCTGGAAGACCTACTTGCTGCCTCCCATGACCTCTTAATACTTCCCCATCTCTGTGCCCTGCAGCCACGAGCACAGAATTCACTTATGGCTGCCAGGCCTTTACATATGCTTCTTCTTCTTCTTCTTCTTCTTCTTCTTCTTCTTCTTCTTCTTCTTCTTCTTCTTCTTCTTCTTCTTCTTCTTCTCCTTCTCCTCCTCCTCCTCCTCCTCCTCCTTCTCCTCCTCCTCCTCCTCCTCTTCCTCTTCCTCCTCCTCCTCTTCCTCCTCCTCCTTCTTGCTTCCATTTAGTTTCCCAGCTCAAAGGCCCCTCCATATAAACAGCACTGATATTCCAGTATGTTTGAGTAGATAGAAAACGTCCCCTCTTTATGCATCAATATTCTAGCACGAATGTCACAGTAATATGTAAATGCACGGCCTGGCACAGTCTAGGTGCTAAGAAGAGAAAGAGGCAGCAAAGGAGGGGTAGGTAGCCTTGGCGTAGTCGTGGAGTAAGGACAGAGAGTCACGGCAGAGTGGTGGAGGTGAGATTGGTACTTGGGGCAGGTAGGCAGGAAAAATGCCTCAGCCAAGGAGCATTTGACTGCAACTGGAAGGAAGAGAGAAATCAAGGGTTTAATGAGGCAAACCCCAGCAGGCAGTGTGAGAAAAAGCCAGAAGTCCTGGCACAGGCTATTCTTTACAGTTCCTGGAAGAACAAGAGGCGGGCCATAAAGCCGGCAGAGCCAAAGCATCGAGCAGCACCATGGAGGAGCTGAGGTCTGAGAAGCAATGGGGAAGGGCCTACCTGCTGTGGAGGCCAGGAGCTATGCAAAGAAGAAAGAGAGTTATGGGTGGCTCTGAATGGATGAGAGCCAGGGTTCAAAGTATATTTCTGAAGGACTCGGGCTGTTTTATGGGTCACAGCCAACAATGGGCTCTGAGAACCTATGGGAGCCCACAGCTCAAGGGTAAGGAATGGTGGAGAAACGAGGGAATTCTAGGATCTCACTAAAGCAGAGTGGCTTCTTGGAGCCCTCTCTGGCCTGTGTCACGTCCACTGTGTCCCTGCCTCAGATCTCCTCGAGCTCACGAGTGTATGTTCTTTGTGTGAGGTTGAGATAAGTACCTTTGCAGCTGCTAATGGTCTTTCTGACCCATAGAGAGATGAAACGGTCCAGGACAAGAAGGCTCCCTCTTCAGTCCTGCCTGGAAGGGCTAAGACAAGGTTGGGGGGGGAGGGGAGGGGTGCACACAATGCAAAGGAACAGGTGACTGTTAGCAAGTAGGCCCAAGTTAACGATTAGGAAGGTAAGAGAACCCCTTCCCAGCTGGACCTTGAGCCATTCGAATGTTCTGGGCCACTGAGCCAGGGCCCAGAGGAGGATCATAGACATGGCACTTCCTGTGTTGGGTTCTCACAGCAAATGAGAACGTGGCCTGGGGAAAGATCTGAGAGGGGTATGTGAGGGCCCTGAGAGGAAATGAGATCACAATGCATGAGGATAGAGGTTTCACAGTGCACATGGGACAGACAGATCCCAGAAGCAGCACACGGCTCTAACTGTACCTGCAGCACCCATGGAACAGTCTACACCCCTGCTTCGTCTTCTGCTGGCTATGTGGCTACTGAGGACTTGAAATGTGGTAAAAGAAAAAAATGGAAATTTGATTTGGAGAGGTTTGTCTTTGAAACTTTGAATGGACTTAACTGTAAAAATCCAATGTTGCTAGTGGTTGGTGCAACTGAGCTGGGCACAGAAGCAGGAGATTTAGGCCAAGACCAGCATTCTTTGTTCCAGATAGCATGGAAACTGTGAATTGTTCGTGTGTCCAGGACATTCCTGGGTATCCCCAAGAGGTCCAGTCCCAGTAATTGTCTTCCCAGAAGTCACTATGGGAAGAGAGAGAATGGCTGCCCATTGCTCAGGTGGCTTCGCCCAGGTAAGACCACCTACTCCCAGTGCCCTTACCACAGCTGCTGGGGAATACACAAACACAAACAAAGCCAATACAAATACCTGGAGTTTTGTTAGCAAGGAAGGATTCTACTAACAGTATAAGCTCATGCAAGAGTAATGGCTAGATGTACTTATTTAGCACCCAGTAACGTGTGACTTTTAGGGATTTGTTTTGAAACAGGGTCTTATATAAGCCAGGCAGATCTCATGGGTAACCTTGAGTTTCTGATCCTTCTGCCTCTTCCCCTGGGATTTCAGGCATACCTGATTTTAGAATTCCTAGGTTTAGGTGAGCATCCTTATCAACTGAGCAATACCCTAGCCCGCCATGGACATCTTAAACGGGAATTTAATGACAGTTCAGAAAAACAGTGAGGGTGGTTAAAGCTGTTCGGTAATTTTTCCTCGGGACTGCTGGGGGTAGCATGCTAGAGGCTCAAACTTCTTTTTTTTTTTTTTTTTCCTGTTTTCTTTTTTCTTTTTTTTTCTTTTTTATTATTAGATATTTTCTTTATTTACATGTAAATTTTTCCTTTCCCAGGTTCCCCTCCAAAAAACAAACAAACAAACAAAAACAACAAGAACAAACCCCTTTTGCCTCCCCCCTCCCCATGTCTGCCACCCCACCCTCTCCTAGTTATTGGCCCTGGCATTCCCCTACACTGGGGCACAAAACCTTCACAAGGCCGAGGTCCTTTCCTCCTATTGATGATCGAATTTTCAATCCTCTACTATACACATGCTGCCAGAACATTCAGTCCCACCCTATATAGTCCTTGATTGGTGGTTGGGTCCCTGGGAGCTCTGAGGGTACTAGTTAGTAATTGTTGTTCATCCTAAGGGGCTGCAAACCCTTCAGCTCCATAGATCCTTTCTCTAACTCCTTCATTGGGGACCGTGTACTCAGTTCAATGGATGGCTGTGAGCCTCTACATCTGTGTTAGTCAGGTATTGTCAGAGCCTCTCAAGAGGTAGTTATATGCTCAAACTTCTTTAGAAACCCACACTGACATTTTGATACTACATGGAAGCAGATCCCTGTCTCAGTGGGTGAACTCTCTTGTGCTAGGGGCTACAGTGTGCAAGCAGTAGGACCTTTAAACAGGCTCACTGTATTAGTTAGGGTCCTCTAGAGTAACAGAATCATAGAATGAATCTCTATCATCTATCTATCTACCACATGTATGTATGTATATATATATGTATACACATGCATAGATATATATGTATACATCGTATAGCACATGTAAATATCACATACATATGTAATTATCTATGCATATATTATATGTATACTATACATGTGTATTATATAGGTGTGTATGTTAGTATGTATGTATGTTATATATGTAATATATGTAGCTACATTACATATATATGATTTATCAGAATTACTTACAGGCTATAGTCCAGCTAATCCAACAATGGCTGGCTGTGAATGGACTGTCCAAGAATCCAGCTGCTGCTCAGTCCACAAAGCTGGATGTCTTGTCATAGCTGGTCTTCAGTGCACACTGGAATCCTGAAGAAGTAGGTTCCAATGCTAGTGAAGGAATGAATGTGCTAGCAAGGTGAGGGCAAGCAGCCAAAGAGCAAAAGCCTCCTTCTTCTACGTCCTTATATAGACTTCCAGCAGAACGTATGGCCTAGATTAAAGGTCTTCCCACCCCAAGATCCAGATTAAAGATGTGTGTCTCCTTACTTCGAAGGTCTGGACTAGAAATGGATTCACCCACTTTGAACCAAGCAAAAAAGATCTCTCATAGGGGTACCCTCCATTTCTGGATTGTAGTTCATCCCAGATGAAGTCAAGTTGAGAACCAATAACAGCCTTCATGTTCACCAAAGCAAGAGGCCCACCCCAGCCTCAGCTCATTGAACATACAGGGGCCTCACTACTTCACCAGATCCTGTGCTATGTAGCCAATGGTACAGAGAGGCAGTGAGAAGTTAGTTCCCTGAGAGTCTTCCCCACCTCTGGCTAGTTAAGGCCTTGGGCAGTAGTACCTCTCTGTGGCTCAGCTTCCAGGTGAAAAGGGACTGACAACAGCACCAACTCACAAAGATTTTTGTAAGAATGAGCCAGCTACTGGGTAATGGTAAAGGCCAAGGGCTGGGCCCTGGCAGGTGCTCCTTAGGCACCAATAGCCTTTGTTATTCCTGGTAACTCCCGAGAAACTTGCATGAGGATGTGACTCCAGGGGGCAGTCAATCATCATTTCTTGAATTGATTTTTTTTTTTAGTATTTAAAGCACTGTATTTAACCGTGTGGTTAGTATTCAGTCCACAGTGGTGCCTGGTACTGTCACTGTAAGAATTTGGAGCCTTAATTATGTCTTATAGGAAGAAAGGCATTAGAGCTGTACAGGCACTTGACACTTAAAGAAGCTCCAGAATCCAACTGTTACTAACGCAGATACTTACGCAGGGTAGTAGGTATAAATACTGGAAATTTAAGCTGGTTAACCTCTAGCACTTGGTCAGAGAGGAAGATTGGACTAAATTTTACAAGAAGGTTCCCTGAGGGGGTTAGTAGCTGCCCTTCCATAAATTTTGGAAACCTACGGTCAAGTTAAGTGGATTTCTGCCATCTGTCCCACATGCTTGCTATCCTCAGAGCTCCCTGTTAGCTTGTACTGTAAACCTCCTTTCTGTGCAGTGATTGCTGCTGTCTAGACTTAAGGGCCTTGCAGTGGAGCCTCAAAGGTCTACCTTTCTAGCTGGATGCCTTTCCAGTCCCTAACCCAGCCCATTCAGATTCCTTCAGATTCCTGAAGGTTGGCACAGGAGTTTGCTGTGGACAAAGTGGTGTAGTTCTGGTCCGTCCCTGTGTAGTGACTTGAAACATGTCACGTGGGGCTGCAGCTGGGACTGTTCTTTTTGCCTATCTGGAACCAGCTGGTGAGTTTTCATGTCCTCATGTGACCCATCTGGATACTGCCTGACACTAGAGTTTGCAAAATTCCCCAAGGTGGAAAACCACTAGCCACTGGGCTGGGAGGAACCCTTGTCTGGGACTCATGACAACCTGAGTTAGGAAGACAAAGGCCAGACCCTGAAGTATGGGCAGGGAGGAAAGGAAGGGGGCGGACACCAGCTCAGCTCAGGCTGTGGAGAGACAGGACAAGGGAAGCACTGTGAGTCTAAGAGGACTCAGAAAGGGAACTGAGGAGAAGGTGACCATGGTGACTGTAGCTACACATAACATGTCCTTCCTCCAACACCAAACTATATACCAGAAACATAAGGAAGCTCAAAACCAGAGCAAGGTTCTAGCTTTGAGATGATACAAGCAGAACCTAGGAAGTGGGGGAACCTTACCAACATCAAGGTAGGGTCTCTCCAAGGATGCAGCTGGAGGCTCAGCTTCAAGAATCTGTGAATGACAGCTAAATGGTGGTCTGTCTTGTTGTCAGTTTGGCTCAGTTGTTGCCATTGTGTGCCTAGTTTCCTTTCACTGTAACACATTTTCTGGGCTGTGACATCATGTCTCTCAAATTCTGTGACTTTTGGATTCAGTGGGAAAGGAAGGGAGCTAGGAGCCACTGTACTTGGAGGGCTCCCTTTCAGGCAGCAGGAGTGTGGATGGTTACTGGACAGCCAGTAGGGCAGCTCTCCTCCCAGGTAGACAGAGTAGCCCCAAGTGAGCCCTAGCTGTCTCTAAGCCAATGGGAACACATCTGTTTAAGCAGTCCCACAGTCCTCACTGTGTGACTGGGAGAGACATTAGTTGTTGACCACTGGGCATTATTTACATGAGCTTGGGCTCAGCTTCAGCGTGCTTCTCAGGGCAGTTGCTGCGTTAGAATGCAGTCACTCATGTGTTAGTGACACTGTGGCAGGCAACGAATGCTATTTATCTATGTTTGGGTCTTATATTGTTTTAGTAGAAGATTTCAATTTATAGATTGAGAATATGAGAGACATCAATATAAAAATGTAATGTATTGTTCATTATCTGTCCATTTATTTCTTTCACTTATTTGTTCAATCATTCTGGCATTTAAATCTATGCCCAGCACTGTGGTAAACACAGGGAATGAAACACTGAATAGATTGGCCATGACCCTTGCACATTAATCAGATAGCTAAGCAAACACAATTAAAATATATAAATGTCAAATGTAGTGAATGCTACTCAGGTTTAGGAGATTAATAATTAACATTCCTTCTATCTCGTACATCTAGCAGCAACCTCAGTTTAAAAATAGCCGAGAGCCTGGCACAGGAGTCAAAATGATGGGAATAAACATATGGCTTTCGTGAGTGACAAGCATGTATGACAGGGATGGTCCTCAGAACTTTGAAGCTTGGGCCATGGGTAAGGTAGACAATTGTGGACCAGCAACTTCTTTAAGAAGGGCTCTTTTCCAAATCCAGGAGAGACAAAAGGATGGCTCCCCTCTACTAAGGGTGAAAAAAGAGCTCCAAGTGTTCTGTTCTACCAAAACAGAATCTCTGCTGAAAGCCTGTCGGATGAAGACTGGGGGCATCTATCCTGGCTGTCCAGGCAAGCCTAGGCACGGAGAAAGATTGCAGGAGACAATTGATTTAGACTCTGTGGACATGAGACATTTGATCCCCAAGCAACTCTATTCTCTGCAGCTTTTGATGTTTAGAAAAATGATTTCCCCATAAGAGCAAGTGTTGATGCTTACTGGGCTTACTGTGGAGATTAGAGGCAGACAAGACACACAGATGCAGGAATTACAAAATCCAATAACAAATAAACAGGGTGCCCAGTCAAGTTTGCAAATTCACATTTAACTGCATGTCCAGGTTTTATTGAAAACTACAGGTGGGGAGCTGGGCATGGTGGCTCATGCCCTTAATCTTAGCACTTGGGAGGCAAAGGCAGGCAGATCTCTGAGTTTGGGGCCGGCCTGGTAAAATAGGATGCTGTCACAGGAGCTAGTGAACTGAAGATGAACAAATGACACAGACTCCAGTCCTCTTTTGGAGGGAGGAAGTCTCTAAGAGAGAGTGATGTAGTGGGGATTGGAGCATCTAGGTCATGGGCAGCTTGCCTTAGTCACTGGGTGGACTGAGATGTCAGTGCCACAATGTCAGAGAAGGACAATGAGATTAGCCTTGACATGGCATTTTTGCTGC
>JADRCD010201888.1:0-22900 GCA_019843815.1 Montemys delectorum
ACACTTGGGAGTTATGTTAGCTAATTTCCCACTGTGAATAATACAATCCTGCAGGCTGCCTTTTTTCTAGAAGTTTCTTTGATGATGATTCTGATCTAAGGTCAAGTTGTATCATGTCTTATTACTAGAGTCTCTGAGCAGAAGCATGGAGCGTGAATAGGTGTACATTTGTTCTGCCTCTTTCCTTTTTATGTATTCTTGGTATTCGTTGTTAGACTTTGATGATCACAAAGATTCCTAATCACCACCCAAAGGCTACACCTCTAAACACTACAGTCAGGTTAAATTTCTACCCTCTTAATACCTTTCAGTGGGGAATAAAAATTCCATCATGAATTTCAGAGGGAAAACACCATATACAATCCAGAGCTTGGGTGCAATTTTATCTCCAGTGTGATAATGAGCATCCATTAGCTTAAGAAAGAGATGGGGCCAGTGATCAGGTGCTCCCACACTCCCCTGCAGCCTATGCCATGCCTCTGCTCATGTCTCCATCACCCACAGGCAGCTGCTTGGATGCCAGGAGAATTCAGGTTTTGTTTCTCTTTCTATATACCTAGCTCCACAGGGTGGGTCATGACTGACCTAATAGAACAACACTATGGAATGGTGATCTCTCTCAGAGTAGATGTAGGACTACTGGGGAAGCCACTGGTAAGCAGGGTTTGGGGGCACTCTAAGAAGGTAGAGGAAGGAGGAGGAACATGAAAATCATTTTCCTTTATTTTTTGTCTCTGGAGGTAGTTGTGTAACATTTGGAGCTGTGGCTAGGCATTTTGAGATTAGATGGGTAAAAGACACTTCTGGCATGAAGAAGATGGCTTTCTGGGAGGCTGAAAAACAGCAAGAACCATAGTGGCACCAGAGAGCTTCAAACCAATCATATTTACTTCCAAACTCTTTTTAAAATGTTTTTAAAGTGTTATTCTTTTATGCATGTATGATGTGTGTGTAAGTATGTGTGCATGAAGGTGAGAAGACTCTCCCTCCATCCCCAACCCCTGACTCAGCTCTCTCCTTCCAACTTGGTTTCTGGGAATGGAGCTGAGGTCATCAGGCCTGCATAGCAAGCGTATTTACTTAATGAGACGTTTCCCAGTCTCTCTGTACTTTGTGTTGAATGAAAACATGTTTTTATGCCTTAAGTGTACCTGCTCCGTTCTTCAGACAGGAAGTCTACCAGGCTTGGAGCTTGTCATTTTAAGGATGCTGGCAGGTGTCTGCCTTATCTTTAAGGCCACCACTGGACATGGTTACAGTAGCTCAAAAAAATGTCCAACTCTCTGAAGGGGTGTCTACTTTACCTTGGAGCATTAACTGCCTGGCCCCACCCTCCCCTCCATTTCAACCTTTACACATCAATGTGGTTTGGACCTTAGATTGTTCTATCTGACCTTTTTCCCTACTAGCATTTTCCTCCTCCTTAGCCTATGACTAGTTCTCAAATCTTGGTCTTTCTTTATTTCTTACACTTGTTTCTATTTGATGATGGTCATTTGCTAATGACTTTTCTTTGATGCTTGTATGAGAGGATGAAGATGTGGCAGATGCTAAATAACAATGAAGGAGTTTACTGCATTTCATCTTTAAATTAAACCTGTGAAGTGAGTCTTACCTCAATTTTCTATCAGAAAAAAATACCTTGGAATGTGGCAAAATCTAAGATTGGCCCTGTAGAAGCAATGTAGCCAGAAGACTAACTCAACGATTCGGACATCAAATTCCACATTTCCCAGTAACACTGTTATGCATTATAAATTCCATCTTTATGGGATTCCTCATAATCTTCTATGACTGTTTGTCCTAAGCCACTTATTTATGACCACATACTTTTCTTCTGAATTTAGACCAGCCATGAATCCCTTCATGTCAGGGACACATTCTGGGGCAGTTTAATCACTGTGTGACTAGATGGTACTTAAACCTAGGTGGGATGGCTTACTTCATACTTAGATCATTCCTTGGCTTGGCTTAAAAACTCATAAAGCCTGCTCTATAAAGGAACCGAATGAAATAATACCATGTAGCAGATAGTAGATGTCCAAGCATAGGAAAGGAAGGACATAGATGCAGTATAAAGGTAAACCGTACGGGCACAGGTGGCTAGGGTGCCTGTCGTTGAGTGGAGCTTACACAGTGGGGAGCTATTCTAGGTGAGTCATTGAGTTGGTAATGAGTGAGAAAACAGGACATGACTGTTCCCTGCTGTATACTTTAGAACACTCTATTTAGGCTATACTAAATTTATTAAATTACTTTGATTTTTTTTCAGTAAAAGAAAAAGCTTATTGTATTCTTACAAACTAATTTATTTTTGTCTCCAAAAACAGCTTAAAACACAAACATAATGTACAACTATATGATGTACTTTTTGTATTTTGTAAGGTTTTACCGCTTGTAATTGTTAAAGAGACAGTCCCCCTCTGTGGTCCTAGGTTGCATAGTACTTACTATACAGTCTTCCTGCCTTGGACCCTCAAATGTTGGGATTACAGACCTGAAGAAACATGCCCAAGCTTTCTACTTATGATTTTTAACTTCCTACTATTTTATTTTTTAAAGCCTTTTGGTTAAGAACTAAGACACAAGCATCTTAGTATAGCCCAGGTCTACACAAGATAACAAGTCTCCCTCTTACTGTCTTTGATCCCCATGTCTTATCTCTCTGAAGGTGTAAAGGGGTGGAAACATCGGCTTGAGGAGTTGTCTTCTGTGATAATATGGGTGTTCGGAATACTTACTGAAGGATCTTCTAAGTCTGAAATAACAGTTTACGGTTCAGGACAGCCAATGCATAAACCAGTAGTGTGGTCTGTTATGTATCAGCTAGTATCCTGGTTTAGTGTCTTGTCAACTTTATACAGGCTAGCATTAGCTGGAAGAAGGAACCTCAGTTGAGAAAATGAGAAAATGACTTCAGAAGATTGCCTTTAGGCAAATCTGCACAGCATTTTGGGGGAGGGATGGGGGAGGGCCCAGTCCACTAAGGGTTGTGCCATCTCCAGGCAGGTGGGCCTGGGGTGTATAAAAAAGCAGGCTGAGCAAGCTATGGAGTACAAGCCGGTAAGCAGGATTTCTCCGTGGTCTCTGCTTCAGTTTCTGTCTCTGTCTTGGATTTATTCCCTACCCTCCCTTCCTGATGGCCTATAACTATAAGCTGAAATAAACTCTTTCCTCTACAACTTGCTTTTGGTGGCAATGTTCGTCACAGCAATAGAAAAGGAATTAGGAACAATATTAGTATCAAGATCATGGAATACTGCTGTAACAGGCCTGACAATGTTTTAGGGAAGATGGTGTGGGCTGGAAAAGCCATTAAATTCTCTGAGTTTAAAATACTATGATAGGAACTTGGGAGACAATGTTGAAAGCAATGCTGATTAAGGAGGCCTGGTATGTAGTATTTCAAAGGGAAGTTTAAAAGTCACTCGGTGAGTCCATTGAAGCCATTTGTGTGATATTTTGTACTAAAACTCTGTGGTTTCAGCTTGGCAGTGGTGGCGCACACCTTTAATCTCAGCACTTGGGAGGCAGAGGCAGGTGGATTTCTGAGTTCAAGGCCAGCCTGGTCTACAGAGTGAGTTTCAGGACAACCAGGGCTATACCGAGAAACCCTGTCTTGAAAAAACAAAAAACAAAACAAAACAAAACAAAAAAAGACTGTGGTTTCTGGTCCAATGGGGCTGATGAATCAGCTGTGATTAACAAGAGACCAGCAGTGCTGACATGCCTGGAAACATGGATGCTGGTCAGCTAGAGTTGAGAAATCAACTGTTATTAAGAAGAGACCAGACTCATCTGTTAAAATCTGGGAGTGTTTACTCAGACTTAGCATCTAGGGGCTGTGGTCCAGACAAGGAGTTAAGGTATCTCATGTGGGTTATGTGTAAGAATCTCTGTATCCATCTTTAAGTCAGGAAGAGGTCATGGAGAGCCACTGAGATTTTGGAACTGTGAGAGGCTAGAAGAGCCACTGGTGAAGGTGTAGGCTGGGAAGACATTAGCATATTGGAAATTTCCATTTTGGTGTGATGACCACCAGGGATAGCAGTGGAATGGAAGCAGACTGAGCCTGTGAGACTATGTATATGTTTTCTGGAAGGCAGAGCCTGGGAGTTGGAGCTGGCCAATCCCCTTTGAGCCCAGAAGATTTTGAGGGACTTCCAGATGTGACCATTTAGCTATAGAACTTAATTAACACCGTTAGACTTTGGTTTTTGCTCTGTTCAGATTGTGTCTCTGTCCTGCTTCTTCCTTCTTGGAATAAAAAAGATGTGATTTATTTTTTTATTTCACAGGAGTCCACAGTTAACATTTTGGATTTTTTTTAGAGAGACTTTGAACGTTTACAAATCTCCATATTTTAAAGAGACTGAACATTTTTTTGTGTTTGTGACTAAAATTTTAAGTCTTTGAATTTTAACTTTTCAATGCTTGAATTTTAAGGACTATAGGACTTTTAAAAGTTGAAATATATTTTATAATGTGATACTAACATTACTATAAAATACTGGGGATAAGCAATAAAGGAGAGCTTATGGTTTAGTAGCAATATATTGGTGCGCCAAGTTGATGAAAGGTCAATAGTTCTTGGTAGTTGTTTGCAAATTTGATACAAAATAAAATTTTCTGGGAAAAAGAAGCTTAACTGAGACAATCCTCCAGCGTGCTTCCTATAAGCAGGTATACAAGACACTTTATTAATCAATGCCTAATATTGAAGGGCCCAGCCCTACAGAGGTGGTGCCACCCGTGGGCAGGTGGTCTTGAGTGTATAAGAAACCAGGCTAAGCAAGGCTTGGAGAGTAAGGCGATAAGCAGTGTCTTGAGGCCTGTGCTTTAGTTCTTACTGCCAGGCCCCCAGCCTTGAGTTTCTATCCTGATTTCTGTCAATGATGGACTATGACCTCAGATGTATAAGCCAAATAAACCATTTCTTCCCTTTTAGTGATCATGTCTACCACAGCGATAGAAACTCTGACAACTAGTTTGTTCTCTCAGAATTTTCTATGCTACATTATCATGGGGCAATCATCATGGTGGCCGGTTTATACGAACATATTACATATGGGTGATGTATACTTGTATGATACCAAACTGTGACATCACTGGGAGTAAATTTTTAGTTTTATGATAATTTTTAGAACCACTATTGAGTACATAATATGCTGTTGACTGACACACTGCTACACAGGGTATGACTATGGTAGGAGAACATGGGAGATTGTTGTGGGAATATTTAAAAAATGAATCCACCATGCGAACTCCATTTCCTGCCGGGCCACGTTCTTGAGGTGGTATTGACTGGCATCACCACGTCCCTGCAGGATCTTATTATCCTCTCCCAGCTATTAAAAACATCTCGCTCACATGCAACTCTTTACACACCCCCACAATCCTTCATCTAAATAGTGCCTAAGACCCAGTAAGTAAAGCCATGTTCCCCTCTCTCCTAAGCTCCTGACCTTTTTCCTCCTCCAACTTTCAGTCCACCTCTCTATTCCTGTCCAATCACAGGCCTGTCACTGTCCTAATGCGATTGGACAGAGAAAATGCTCCAGCAGGAGAGGCCTAACATTTGATGATTTGACCTCTGAAGTGCCTTGGGTCACTCATTTCAATCCCAGCATCCAGCAGGCCAGTGTTAACCTGGTCTACATAGTGAGTTCCAAGACAGATGCCAGCAATTAGACAGGCCTGTTTAAAAATAAGCATTCTATGGAACTGAAGCAGGTGATCATGAGTTCATGAGCCAGCCCAGAATATAACATAACACCAGGGAAAAAAAGGATCCTAAATTGCATATTCTGTATAATGAAAATATATTGTTTGTGTACATCATGTAGAATTCCAGGTAAAATATTGCTAGAATATTGCCTGTGATAGGATTCTGTGTTTCCTTCTTTTTTATATATACTTTTATATTTTCTAATAGTCTATAAAAAGTATTTTTAATCATCATAAAATATTTACTGAGCAGAAAAGTGATTTATAAGTAGTCTCTTATTTCTTCCATAGTTGAAATTAGTTAATGGTTTAAAGACAGTTTTATAGAAAATACTATTCATAAGCAACTTTTCAAAAGCAACTTTTCAAGTATGTATCTGTTGTCTATAGCAAATGTAACTTTTTCTTTTTAAAATTCAATACATAATCATATTACAACTTCCTCTGGCTCATCCCAATTGTGCAGTGTTGTCAGGGCTTCATCAAACCCTATGCAAATCAATAGAGCTGGCCTGCCACAAAATTAAGCAGGGAATGAGTCTGCAGTACCATCCCACATGGCGATCATCTAGGGAAATAAAGCTCTAGTCTATGGAGGGTGGCTCGGTAGAAATTTGGTTGGGAAATAGAACATGGTAGCCTGGCCTAATTTGGAGAGCTGAGAAGAGTTCTCTGGGGAAGTGTCCTGAGTTGCTGACAAATAGATTACAAAAAAAAAAGTTTCTTCCAGACAATGATATAGAGGTGCAGGGTTACAGGATAGAGCAATCTGGGTAGGAACAAGGGCAGGAAAGGCTTGGGCATGTCAATGAGCCACAAGCTGTCACTGAGCATGTGGTGAACTTGACAGGGGAGGGGAGAACAGACCAAGGTGAGGGCAGCTCCTTCATCATATGGTGAATGGCAGGTGATTTTAATTTATCTACAGTGCTTTATTTTATGCATAAGGTTTCCCACTTAAATCAAAGCCACACTTAAACAATGCAGCTTGAGCATTCAAATGAACCAAGGACTGGCAGGCTCAGCATCCAAAAAGAAACCAAGTGACAACAAAAAGAAATCAGGCTCTATAGAAGTAACAGTTTTAATAAAATGAGAGAGCAGAAATGTGGAAGTTTCATATTCTAGGATGTGTGAGCAAGGCCTTGAGAAAGATAAAGAACAAAGAAAACGCAGATGGACATTTTACAGCTGGTAATATTGTTTGGAACTGAATTTCAAGGAAAGTGCAACTGCTGTGTCTGGTAACTGTGGCTGCAGTGCTGATGGTAATTCATGCAAAAGAGCTGTCTCCAGACTCATCATCACAGGCAAAGGCTCATTTATTCATATTATACTGGATATTTTTGATGAACCTGGATGAATCTTGAATTTTCTTTGAAAATTGTATTAGTTCATTGAGAATTTCATGACATTTATTTTGATCACATTTACTCTATCACCCAGTTCCTCCCATGCCCATCCCCTTCCCAATCAATCCAACTGCTCCAAGCTCCTCCTCCCTTCACAAACATTCTGGTGTCCTCTACTGCACTTACCCCTGACGCTTGGCAGGATACGGTGTGGTATGGATGTCCTATCGAGGGATGAACACTCTGTAGTCTCTCATTCTCTTCACTTGGACTAGTTGTGTTCATTTCTACCTTACTTCAAACAGAAGATATTTTTGAGGAGAACTGAGAGATGCATTGATCTGTAGATATAAGGATATGACATAAAGAGGTAGTTTCATATGTCCATTTAGCAAAATAACAGTAGTAGGTTCTCTGATTGGGCCTATGCCTTGTCTGACCCTAGGTTCTTGGCTGATAATGGTATTAGGTATGGATTTCATCTTGTGGGTTAGGATTTAAATCAATCATCAGAAAGCGGTTGGTTACTTCCATAATCTTTATATCACGATCACACCAGAGAGTATGTCTTGCTACTCTAGTTGTTATTGTGGCTTGCGGGATTCATAGCTGGACAAGATTAATGATTACTCTTTCTCTTCTGGTAGAGTGCATAGCAACTTCCAATACTGAGAAAGCAAGCAAGTTAAGATAAAGATTTTAGATCAATAGCAGCCTTATGTACCCATGTTCTATGATTTTCGTACGTGACATCTTCAGAAGCAGGGTCTTACAGTCACGTTCTGGAGGATAACCAACAGCATTGTCAATAGCCAGAAATGTTTGTGCTCATATATATTTGTATGTATTTAAACTATATATAGTTTAAATATATATGTATGTTTATATATAAATGCATATAGTTTAGGTACATATGTATATATATCTATGTATGTATATATATATATATATATATATATATATATATATATATATGAAAGCCTCTATAGTAATAGATTTCTATATGACTCTTTTGAAAGGTCTATAGTGTATCCATCCCCTTATTCCTCCCCACTCCTCTACTACACTGGTCATCTTCTCCATCCTCTACCCTAATTTAACCTTCCTTTAGCCATTATTCCTCTTTAATCCCCTTTGGCACTGCATTCCATCTCCTCTTGAAAGCCCCCACATGGCCCTTTGCCTTCTAAATGAAACATGCATATTTAATGATTTATAGCTAACATTCGTAAACTAGAGAAAAGAAGTGTCACTGATCTTTCTGGGTCTCAGGTACCTCACTCAGAATGAATGTTTCTAACTCTATCTATTTACCTTCAAATTTCATAATATTATTTTTCTTAAAAGCTGAATAATACCTCATTGTGTAAATGTATCAAATCCTTATTATTCCTACTTCTGCTGATGGGTATCTAGACTGTTTTAATTTTCTGACTTTTTTGTGATAGAGCAACAATGAACACTGATGAGTAGGACATTAAGTCCTATGGGTATCTGCCCAAGACTGTGTAGCTGGATCATGTGGTAGATCTATTTCTAGTTCTTTGAGGAATCCCCACATTGGCTCTCATAGTGCTCTACCAGTTTCCACTTCCACTGCTGATGACACCAGATCCCATACTGCTCACCATCAGGGACTTTCCTGTCTGACATATGATGTGAAGGTACAAGTGCCTGCCATGTGGGTCACCCTGCAGCAGCCTTCTGGAGACAGCCACCTCCCCATCACACACATCTCAAATTCTCAAATTTCCAAGCAATCTAAGTACTAAAAAAATCACAACTTAGAGTTGTTTTGATTTGCATTTCCCTGATGACTAAGGATGTTGAACATTTCTTTAGGTGCTTCTAAGCCATTTGGTGTTCATCAGTAGAGAATTCTTTGTTTAGCTCTATACCCCATTTTTTAATAGGGTTATTTGGTTCTCTGGAGACTAAGTTCTTGAGTTCTTTGTGTACATTGGATATTAGCCCTCTATCAGATATAGGTTTGGTAAAGATCTTTTCCCAATTTGTTGGTTGCCATTTTGTCCTATTGACAGTGTCTTTTGCCTTATAGAAGTGGGAGAGGGTGGGGTGGCAGGCATGCGGAGGGGGGAGGCAAAAAGAGTTTGTTCTTGTTGTTTTTGTTTGTTTGTTTGTTTGTTTGTTTGTCTTTTGGAGGGGAACCTGGGAAAGGAGAAATTTACATGTAAATAAAGAAAATATCTAATAAAAAAATAATAAAATAAAAAAAAAGAAAAACCGAAAAACCAAAACAATAAAAAATAAATAAAAACAATTAAAAAAAAAAAAGAAATCACAACTTAAGATTTATGTTCAGAATTTAGGCTTCTGTAATTTTCAGAAGTAATTTTTAGTTTATTACAGAAATTTCTTAGTACTTTTGTCTATAAATGAACAATAGTTTGGAAGAAATATACATTCACAATCCATCGTTTGAAAAAGTTTCTTAGTGAAAAAACAAAGGATAAGCTTGCTATTGCTGTTTTAAGTCAAACATGCCTCACCAGAAGTCTGGAGCATGGAAATCTGGATATTCTTAAGGTCTTTAAGGTAATTATTTAGAGGCCCAGGGTTCAATGGGGCAGACATTGTGCTGGAGGTACATCTCACAAATGATTTTCAGGGAAAGTTTTGTGCTAGATCAATAGGTCAGATGTCTTGATGCTGCAGGTCTGGAGAAAAATGTACTTGAGATATAGAGCCAAGAAAACTCAAATCATGAGGCAAAGTGCAAGCTCTTCACAAAATCATATTAGTAAATACAATATGTAAAATGCAGTAATCAAGGCAAAAAGATGAAAATGATCCACGATATGTCACTCTGGAACTTAGGCAGCTAGCTGGCCTTTTGTTGGTGGCCTTACTTGTCTTGTGCCTTCTGAAACTTCAGCATGACTTTATTGATTCCAGTGACATTATTGGCACAGATAAAATATCTTATATTTTGAGCCTATAAGTCCTTGATCAGAGATTTGGCAGGAGGAATTCAAATACAGTTGCAACTCAGTATTCAAAGGCTTCCTTCTCATTGAAGAAAAACGTGCACAGTCTTAGATTGTGGTCACTGATTTCAATGATTTATATGAATGTCATTGCTGTGCTGTTGGGCTATGTCATTTCCATAAATTAATCCCATTATGTCATGTCCGTTTGTGGAGTGCCTTGGCTTGCTCCCTCCATGGATTTTTAAAAGACCATCTTAAAATGTCTTCAGCACTTAGCTGCTAGGTTTTATGTTATCCGCACCTGGGATGGTGGAAGAGCTGACATGCTTTTGGTTACTTTGTTCTTTGCAAAGACTGGACATTTTTTGCACATTAGTTTTCTACTTCCAGAATTTTGATGAGCTTGAATACTGTAATTAGAAATGCAAAATGAATGTTACTTTAGTGAGTTTGTTAAAAATGCATGTCCTTAATGTCAGGAAATCTTATCCCTATCATGAGCACAGACATCTAAATCAAAGGTCCAGCTAAGCAGTATGGAAAAGGGTAGTGAAGGGTATGAACAATGGCCCAAGAAATAGCCTATTATCCCAAGGTCACTGCCATTAAAGAAATGTGTGCACTGATGACATAAGAACTCACAAACTGGCATGCCTTTTAAATTCGACAGCTATGATGTAAGGGAATTATTTAGCCTCCTATATTTTAGGGTTAGTCTTGGTTATGCAACCAGGCTCTGCCCCTCTGTCAGCTGAGTAATCCTATATAGGCAGCTGAGCTGTGGGTGCTTTTATTTCTTCCATCATGGAATGACAAGAATAATACCTTCCTCACAGGATTGTCATGCAAGTTATAACAGCAAACTGATATTTCACTTATGAATTTATATGCCATCTATGGAAATGACATCTCCCAGCAGCACAGAAATTGCATTTGTATAGTGTGACTTAGATGCTAGAGCTGTGAGAAAAGAAGCATTCTTTCTGAACAATGTACAATCTGCATTTTAATTTTCACTATATGTGTGTTTGTTGGGAGTGGGTATACCATAGAGTAAGGTTGGGTCCATGAGAGAAGAAAGAGAGAAATTAAAAGAAGGGTAAAATAGAGTAATAAAGACATGATGTGATGTCAAGTGACTGGTAGTCATGTCACAAATAGTGACAATGTGATATGAAAGCAGAGGAGAGAACTGTTCAAGAGGAGGAGGACCAATGGAACAGAGGGAGGTGAGGAAGATGCTGGAGGGTCATGAAGAAGAACAAAGAAAGGGGTATGGGAGAATGTCACAAGCAGCCAATTACTGAGCATGCTCAGTTAAAATTAAAAACAAAATTTGCTCAGTGGTAGAGCACTGGCTAGCAAATAGAAAGCACCCCCCCAGCCCCCAATACTGTCCAAAATACAGATACTTTAAAAATAAGAATTTAATAATGTAATAATTTGCTTCCATATTCGTCCAAATTATTTTTAGCAACTCATAAATGCTTGTAATCAGTAATTTACTTATTGCTTAGAGCTCTTTTTTAGTTAAGTCTAGACTTCAGGGTTTTAAATGATAAATTATTAACAAGACTGATACACATGTATGTAATATATGGTTAAAATTGCCATTTCACTTGATGCTTAACCTCATCCATTCATTGTCTGTGGCAAGTCTACAAAGTGACTCAAGGCTGAATTAGCAAAAATTGAGCTACTGTCTGTGGAGAAAATACTGACTTCCAGCTTTAACATTATTGTTGACTCATCAACTTACAACTTTATGTCTTCTTCATTTTAAAGATAATACCTCATTAGTTGATTAACCTTGAGCTCACAGCAAACTGCACCATAGCTCATGTCTAAACAAAAGCTTGTCTAATACATGTGTTTTCTGTATAAAGCAAATCACAGTCCCCTTGTTCCAAGGGATACTAGATAGCTCTTAAATACTATACTTAGAGGAAATGTAAATGAGTTTGATCATCAAGGAAAAGCAGAAAATGTAAAATATGTATAGCAGAACAGATTGCAGCAAGTACACTTGCTTTTAGTATAGAAGCTAAATAGGGCAGGGGTGGTGTGGCTGGGGAGTTGGACATTGGAAACTTAGAGCTTTTACTGCTATTCATGTGAGTATGTTCACAAATGACTGCACAGGAACTGAATGATTGATTTGGGAGTTACAAATAGATGTCAGTAAAGCAGATGAATTCACAGATATGCACCTTGTGAACTAGGTGGTTTGGTCTTGAAGGTTTGTTCTGTTTGCACCGTAGTGTTGACTCATGAACTCCTACAAATAAGGGAATGAGCATTTGGAGAGAATATTCCTGAGAAGAGTTCTTATGTATTTTGTAGAACCAAGACAAGACACAGAATTTTTAGTCTTACCTCTGTTTCCCATGGACCATGGGCCTATTTCCATTCCTGGATGTGGTATGGTCTCATATGCCTTTGAGCCTTTCTCTGTGGAGTTCCTTCTTTTCTTCCTTTGATAGGATGGAATAGATCATCTCAGCTCATTAGGTCTGGAGTCTAGGTCTGAAAGCCTGTGTGGGCCATTCAGCTCAGCCATTCAGAGAGCATGTGACCCAGAAGAGGGCCCAGAACATATCTAGCTGCAAGTCCTTATTTATAACCATAATAATATTCTTTACCTCAGAACATATAAATAAATATCTATGCAGATCACTCCATACAATGTCTGACATATAGATGTCCCATGTATGTCTCTGCCTCTTCTTCTTAGTCTATCTCAGCTTCTATGCTAACATTGTTGGTTCCCCAGCACAACTGATGAATCCCCCAACGTGGTCCCAAATTGCTTTTGTCTGTGACTGTTAATACTGAAGGAATTGCACTGCTGACAAGGTTATGCCTTCGTTCATATGTGAGCTTCCTGGGGGGAGAGACAGGAAGACATATTCTTATTTACAACCATATCAACATTCTCTACTTCATAATCTATGGATATCTATGCATATCGCTCCATAAAATGAGTAACATGCAGACTCCTAGTGCATGACTTTACCTGCCAGGACTCCTCCTCAGTCTATATACTATATGCTCAGTTTCTATGCTAACATCTAAAGAGACTTTACAGTGTTTGTCTAGTGCCCATCAAGGAGCCAGATGCACAGAAGATGTTCAGTTTTATTTGCTGAGTACATGTGTTGATTAGCGCATGTATAAAATTTTAAATCATGACAAATTGATGACATTTATGGTAAGGGAAGAAATCTCGGCAACTGAAAAATATCAGTCCTTTTATGAATTCAAACCAATGACATAGTGCAATAGACTCCCCTAAAGTTAATCATATACAACAAATCAGATGTTCTATACCCCAAATGCTGCACTGTGCAATTTCTCAAAGTCTCTTACAATTGTCTGGGAAATCTGCTACTTTTGTAGATCCCTCATCTTTGCAATGTCATGGGAGATCTCCAGGGTATGTGTGAAGTTTTCTAGGCTTCCCATAGAGCTTCGGTTGTCATTGGGGTGGGGCCTGTCAAACACTTGAGAATGTTTACCCCAAACCCTGGAAAACGTAAACATGCTACCACCCCAGGGAAGGCAAAGAGTATACGCTTGCTTTTCTAAGTATGATGCTCCCTTATCTAGAATAAGGCTTCCTATGCCAGATAAATGGATGTTATTTAGATATAATGTTTTTAGTTCTTAGAGTATAATTTGGAGTATGGTACTGAAGTAAGAGTCCTTCAACCAAGTATTTCTCAGGCATAATATGGCTAATGATCACTTGTCCAAAATAATTCCCCAAGACTCACTTTCTGGAGACCATCATAGCAGTTATGACCTGCTGGAGGTGGAAGTGTCCATTTTTAACAAGGTTTGAGGTGATTTGGCAAATATGAGCACTCGAGCCTGAAAATTGCTAGTCCATCAAACAGTGCCCCCCCCCAAACTGAATTAAGGATAGACACAGGTATGATATGTAGCTTTACAGTGAGATATACAAGATTAATGCACAGAAGGGTTCATGTGTAATATTTAACATTCCAACTAAGCAGACCTATCAACAATGCTGGACTCTGTCCTAGCTTCACTCTTGTTGATTTCGTAAAATGCACTGATAGAAATCAAGTAAAGGGGAGAGGTACAGGCTGTCATTGTAGGCAAGTCCAGGCAGAAACTCAAAGCAGCTGTTCACATTGCATCCAGTAGCAGAGAGAATCATTTCATGCAGGCATAGGGCTCAGCCAACTTTCTGTGTCTTAAACTGTGTAGAATGTGTACACTGTGTGACTGTGTACACAATGTCACCCACTTCCCGGCTGAGTCTTCTCATACTGACAGAGGCAATTAGGACAATCCTGCACAGACATGCTTATAAGACAACCTGATCAAGACCATTGCTCATTGAGACCCCCTTCATAGGTGACTCTTGGTTCTGTTAAGCTGATGATGAAAACTAATCACCCTAGACCCAGAACATGAGCTGTGCAGTGACACTTGAGCAAATGTGCGACTTGAATGTCTCCTCCTTCTGTTTAGAACAAGGGGATTTACTTAACTTCTATTCTCAGTTTTAACTCTCTTCCTGACAGAGGAGAGTCTTGGCAGGGTCAGAAATGGTTCTTGCTTTCCTCTCATGTTCCTAACGAGTAAAAAGCAGAATGAAAAGAATCCATGTCTTCGCTAGTGAGGCTCCCTTAATGGTTTCTGTGCTTGTTGTGGGAATCTTGAAGGTTCTTAAGAAGTTTGGCTTTTCTTATTTGTTTTTAGGTCCTTCTTCAGGACCTGCTTCTAAAATACCTATTATTCTTTTTTATTTAACATTTCTCATTCCATTTTAACAAGGTGCCTGACCTCATATCCTTCCACAACTTGGCAGCAGTGGCTTGCTCACTTTCTTTATGTTGTTTCTTAGTAGCCTGGCTCTCTTGCTTTCTTTCACCCTTCAAAGAGATAGTCCGATAGGATTTTTAACTTACAGACTCAAACTAGAGAACTTTATGTAAACTACTAAACACTCAAAACTCTCTAGCCTATTCTTTTCACCACTTCCCAGAGAGAACACCTGCTGAACATTTTGTGGAGATTCTGCTGTGGTAGATTAGTGCCTTTGTGTTCCCACTAAAATGATTCTTGGTGTGCATATCCATTGTCCTTTCTCCTCCTTCTCCATTCCCAGCAGTCAGGATGCACACGTCATAACCTTCAGATAGTAATGCATATTTGATACACCCTAGTCCCTTCTGCTACTCTGCTGGCTTCTCTCCGAGCATCTGAAGGAGGGAAAGTCGTATGGGATGCTGCTGCGTGGTATATAGGGACTGTGGAAAACGAGGAAGAGAAAGCAGAGAAGCTTGGTGGAATCTGTTGCCTTGGCTGTACTTCCTACAGAGAAATTCCTGCCCAAGGCCCTTTTCTGCAAGTTGAATGTTGGCACTCTTTAAAAATCTCTGTAATTAGAGAGAGGAGGTAAGGGAGAGAATATGGAAAAGAGGGAAGAGGAAGGGGAGGGGAAGAGGGGGTAGGGGGAGAGTGAGGGAGAGGAATAGGGATAGGGACAGGGAGATGAGACTGAGATTAGGCCTGGCTTGTTATCCGCAGGGACACACCTACTCCAATAAGACTACACGTCCTAATCCTTTCTAGGAGTCAACCAAGTGAAAACCAAGGATTCAAATACATTAGCCTATGAGGGTCATTGCCATTCAAACCTTTACAGGTTCCAAACCAATGACAATCCTGGGTTAGCTCAGGCTGGATACTAACCAGGTAGGCAAGAGCATTGCTCCTTAAAGTAAGCATGCCCTTTCCCCACAAAAAAACCTTGTAAAGTGGGTTTTTGTTTGTCAGGAAAAGCCATTACTTCTCATATCTACACCTTTCTACCCACTCTCTCAGGAAATATCATCTGACTCCCTATTAACTCAAACATTTCACAGATCAAAGCCCCCATACTAGTTCCTAGGCAGCTCCAGCTAACTCACCTTCTTTCTTCTCCAACATAATTCTTTATAACTACCAATATTTTCCATGCCAGTTTTGCTCCTCTCTGCTTCCTGAGAGGTAGCCTTGGCAGCTGGAATAAACTTTTCTACCTAAAGAATGGCCTAGTTTGGTCGTTTCACCTTGTTTTTGCTTACAAATACCAATATACCTGGCATATGTCACTTTGATATTAAATTTTAATTTTATTGCATTTATTTATTTGCATGTTTGTATATATATATTCTTCTCTGTATGATACATATGTGTGTTGCATGTGTATGTATAGGTATTCCTGAATATATAAACATGTAACAGGATGTCCCAAGAGAAGATTACTTAGATACAAACTATAACTAATTGAAAGTCTTTATTCCAGCTGGCTGGAACTACACTAAGGTGTTCAGGACCCATGTGTATCCCAGAGCATTTAGAGCAAGGGGATTTTAAAGGCATAAACTACACCCTGTTATCTTGTTGGGGAGCTTCAGGAGGAGGTTTTGCACAAGCAAGCAGTTCAACAGAAGCCAAGGTAAGTGAGCTGGGACATCTTGAGTAAAATTGGGTAGGTCAAATTCTACTTAAACCTAAAATGACCTCAGCAAGAATACAATATGGAGGAATCTCTGCACTGTCTTTTCCTGCCACACACAGAGACTAGTGGAAGTATCACATGTCCTCTTCTATCTCTTTCTACCTTATTCCCTTTAAGATAAGCTTTCTCTTAGAAGATGCAACTAGACTGTCTTTTGTCCATTTCCAGAGGGCCTGGGATTACAGGAGCATGCACAATCATACCTGATTCTATGTGGGGTAGAGTTTAGTGGAGAATTTGCTTTTAGGTCTTCATGCTTGCATAGCAAGCACTCTCATCTACTGTGCCATATTGCTAGCTGTCCTTTTGAAAAATTGTTATTTTAAACTAGTATACAAAGTGATGGATTTTGTTATGACAACATCATACAGATGTCAGTATTTTTTTTATTCTTCAATCACAGACTGGCTGGAAATATTTAAACAATATTTCATAGCCCACATACCAATCAATAGGTATTTGAACCTTTGATTCAAGGTCAAATATCACATTTTCCATTCCTGGCAATTGGCAGTGTTCTAAAATGTCTTAGAACATCAAAGGAAGAACTTTTCACACTTTTTAAATGGAAGAGTTTTGTTGACAAATGAAGACCATGGATTCTTTTTTCTTAGGCTTTCCCATTACAGTGAAACAAGAACTAATTAAGCTTTGCCTATACTCTGGCCAGCACACCAACTTCCAGCTCATTAGTGAGAACTTGAAGCTTGTGGTGCCTATTGTTGCAGAAGCTAAATTATAAACATTTCTCCTCACTGATACAAACATTCTCAAAATGAAAAGAACACTTTATTATGTTTAAGTTATCTGTGCAAACAATATGGTTTATGAGAACACCTGCTTTCCTTTAAGAGATCTGTAGCTTTGATACATGCCAGACAGAGGGTCCCCAATTTAAAAACTCAAGCAGTGTGGGCACTGTATCTCTAATGAGCTTTGCTGGTAGATGGCACTTCACGCTTGATAGCACAGCTCCTTGCTGCAGAGTCAACCTGCCATCTGTGTCCTCAAGGGGAGAGAACTAACTCCAGGAAGTTTGAGTCTATGAACTTCAGAACTTCACCCAAGCATACCTTTCCCTTTGCTTGCTTTCTGCCTCTTTTTTCCCTTCTTTATGTGATAAACCACAGCAGCAAGTACAGTTCTATTAGTGCAACTTCTAGCTGCTCACCACACTTCAGGGTGGCCTGGAGGATGCAGTGGGAAAATGTTTCTCTTCAGACTGGGTTTGTCCTTTACCTTCAGTAGGCAGAGGAGTAAGAAGTAGACCTCCCCCTCCCACCCCTTCATACAAACATGCATATACACTTACTCTCAAGTCTTTCCTTTGTCCTCAGCATTCTGGAGTTGTGAAAGGACTCTTGGACAGAGTTTATTTTCACCTCCTCTGGTGGTGTCTAAGTGTCCTTTGAATCTAGGAGGTTCTGCCATAAATTCACAAAAAAACCACAAAAATTGTTTTTCTGTTTTCTTTGTTCTCTACCTGAATTTGCTTTGTGGGAATAGTAGGCTTCTTAATCTAGTATAGCAATATTCTTGCCTTTTTTTTCCTTTTTGCCATTTCCTGTTTTTGTTTAATTTCATACAAACTCTTTTGATTTCATTCTTTAGACACTGTCATTTTTATCTACTCTCTAATGTCCTCATTTTCTTATGTAGAAGACTCTTCTTTGTATTTTGGATGTATCTTTTAAAGACATCTTATTTTGTCTTCTTTTTCCTATGTGGTTATTGGTGATGGTTATTCTGAGATTGTTCTCTCACAGAAGGGCCTCTTTCCATGAGGTGCATGGTAACCACATGGTTATTTAGGCTCTTTATAGAGTTTGCTGGTATTTATTAATCTTGGCTAGTTATTTATAACTGATGAGATTTCCTTTTAAAGGCTGTCAACTCTAGGCTTCCCTTTAGACCCTAGTTATTACTGTGAAGTCTATGGTGAAGTATTTCCTAGAAATACTAACAATAGGAGCCACTTTAATCTTTCAGGGTGCTGAGAGATCTGAGAGGAGAGGAGTGGAAAGGAAAGTATGTGTTTCTCTCTCTTCTTGCTGTGAATATCAATCATTAATCTCCCTTGGTGAGTATGTATTTTCAAAACCAATTTTGTTTGGTGACCCATTGTAATTGATCTGTCAGAATGAAGATACTCTAAAGAGATGCCTGTGTCTCTCAATCTAACTATGAGACTGTTGAAACTATAGACCATAAAGAAATAGAAATTCTCTTAGACAATCTTATGATGAAAGAAGGAAAAGACATAAGATATGGTAGGAACTCACATACTTACCAGGATTACTTAGACATTCATAATTTTTGGACCTCTACTTAAACTTTAATTTCACTTCAGGACCCAAAGACAGACTTGAAGTGTTTGCTAGAACTCTTTCTTCCTTTTCCCAGGGCAGCCATGGTTAATACATTGCCCCTTTCTGCTTTCCACTACTAATTCTATTGGCTTATTGGGCCAATAAAATCAAGAGAGCCACTCAATCATTGGCTGGACCTGAGTTGGAATTCAGGTTGTAACCTGAAATTCAACAACATTGTCATTGATTATCCTGTGTTTGCCCTTTCCAAAGGTACCAGGTACTTCTAATATTGAGGATGGTTTTGTGTGTGTGTGTGTGTGTGTGTGTGTGTGTGTGTGTGTGTATGTCCACATGTATATGGGCACAGATTTACTTGAGTATTTGTGCACAAGTATGTGTATATAGGTGCCAGAGGTAAATACCAGGTTTCTTCCATCTTTATTTTACTTCTTTCAGCAGAGTCTCTCACTTGAACCAGACCTTGGTGTTTTGCCTTTTCTAGCAAGCCAGCTTGCTCCAGGTATCCCTTCCCTTGTCTCTACCTCCCTTGTGCTGGGATCGTTATTTACATAGGTGCTGGCCATCCAAACTGTGGTCCTCACATTTGAGGTAGAGAATGTACAAACTTATTTTGAGATGTCTTCTGCCAGAAACAGAAGCAGCTTACAAAGAACAATGGTGTTTTCATGTGAACATGGGTATGACTTTGGCATAACGAAGCATTCTTGGTTAAGTTGTAGCTTCTCCTGTCAATATCATATGACCAGGCTTCAGTTTCTCCTACAAGGAAGGCTAACATGTTGTCAGACCTCTGTTAAGTCTCAGCCTGGATAACAATTTCCTTTTCTGGCTGTCTGGCACCAGGCTTTAACCATTTCTTCACTGAGGGTGGAGTGCCTGGGGAAACCGCAATTTCTTGAGAGTATTGCTTTAATAGCTTGGTAGCCATAGGATGAGTACATGTGAGTCCTTTAGAGTGCTGTCACTCATATCAGGGTGGTCACAATAATGTATATATCCTTGCCTCCCAAATCTATATGTTGAAATCCTAAGCCCCCAAATGACTTCATTAGAAGGTTGGGTTGCATGTTTGCTATATTTTGAAGACAGAGTTTTTGTGCATACATAGAGTTTACTGGCCTTGAAAATGATGGGCCGGACCTTACACCTTGGACCCTGGAAGATATAGAGGGAAGAACTAAGGATCAGGCCTTCTTAGGCATTGAATGTCCTTTTACATTAATCTTGGACTCCCTTACCTCCAGGACAACAAGAAATAAAATTTCTCTTGTTTCTATGTTTACCTGCTGTGACAGACATTTTACAGCAGTTCAGACTATGATAGTCATCAAATTCAACAGAAAAAAATAAAAAAGTCAGAAATTTGAACAGGGTGATTGTTGCTTCATTCTGTATTTGTTATCACATTGCCTCAGATGTGCACATCACATTTGGGGATCCTGATGCTTGTGAAGAAGATCATACGATGCACAGGCTCAGATGCACAGCTAACCTTCATCAGCTACTGATGTGTTTTGTCTTTCAAGTATATCTCATGTTCTCCTGAGTTTAGAAAAAATCTAAAATATGAATAAGTATCCTGGTTAATAGAATTGAAACAATAGATATAAAAGGCCAATGTGTATGTGAAACAGGAACTTGAAATAAACTGTTTTGAAATAAAGAAGAGTGTATGCGAGTATAGGGACCACATATATATAGGACTTTACATCAAACTTTTGCAAAATGAAAGAATCGATCTGTATGCATTACAGTCACCATCTCCATTCCCTGGGATTGAAGTGCCTGCTGATAAAGTGTGTCACTTGGAGGCACCTGGTCCTGGTGCCTTGTAAAAGCTATTGCTTTGTGAAAGGGGAAAAAATTCTGATAAAACAACAAGATTGAAATTTTGTATTTTAACCTGATGTAGAAAAGCAACAAACAGTAGAGGAGGTGGTGTAGCCTCATGTCTCTTATACATCATCTTAAAAATGAAATCCTCTATGACCACTTCTCAAATCAAAGCTGAAAACACTTCTGCCAAGCAAAGGTCATGTCCACTACCAGGCACAGTTCATGGCTTCCTGTAATAACTTAATTTTTAATTAAGGACTTCACATTTTAAACTATGTGATATATTCAATGGGTTTTATGTACTCATATTATATTGACTATAAAATTACCCAAGCCTATTTTTTTATCATAGAAATCCATTATGCTTATTAGACAAAATCCTGAGTGCATTCATTTTATGAATGCCAGTATCATTTGTAGAAGTAATAACTGTTATGTATCAAGGTGTTCTTTAGAGGAGAAGTCTAGCTAATAAATGTAGAGAACATGGTGGCATGTAGAAGCCTCTTCTTGTGGCTAGGAAAAAAAATATTCTCTGACAGCCATTAAGTGCCACCAGCTCCACTTGGTCAGAGCCCGAGGGGAGTTTACAAATGAGGCAATCCACTGTCACTACTTGGCATAACAAATTTTAGAACCACATAAGAGGTGTTATGTACTTCTCAATGAGGTATAGATGTGAAATGTTTATGTTAAAAAATTAAACGGGTTAATCAAGCCTTCCTCTAGGGCTTATGGTTTACAGTTCTTATACTTGGAAATGAGATAGATACCACTACCAAAGGGGAAACAAAAAATCCAGAATTAACAACCTAATTCCTCCAACAAACAAAAGGTATATAAAAATAAAAGAGAAAAGAGAGTAAATATTATATTTTCAAGTCTTAGTAAACATAGAAATAGATCATTGCATTAATTTTTCCTGGGGTGATGTGAATACATCTCTTTTCACATCAAGGGCACCAGGGACATGTAAGCAAACAGCTCCTCCAAAATCCAGTAGAGTGACTAATTATTTCATTTGGCTTACATATATAGTATGCATGAAGGGTTACTTGTAGGAGCATGGGAGATCACAAAGCAACTGAATTACTGCAAAGACAATGACCTTGAGGAGGTTACACCATGGAATCCCATTTCAGTTGACCATCAATTTCCCATCTATTTTTGTCTTCCAACAGTACTTGCTGGGTGACTTTCTAAGGAAGGATCAGCCAGGAGGCACAGGCCTCAGGAATTGCAGGGGAGTCGCAGGGCTGCAGGGACAAGATCCTCTCAGCTTCCGAGTGACAGAGCTGGATCAGCGACCATCTCTGCCCCTTCCCTGCTAGTGGAGGGCCTGCCTCCAGGGAGTGCTTCAGCCCAGAGACTCAGGTGAGATCTGCCATTCTTTCTTAGGTGATGTTCTAAGGCGGGACCAGCTGGGAGGCACAGGCCTCAGGAGTTGAAGGGGAGTTGCAGGGAGGCAAGGACAGGACAAGCTCTAGTCAGAGACACCAAGAATATCTAACACCAGAGATCAAGAGATGGTGAAAGACAAACACAAGAATCCTACCAACAGAAACCAAGACTGTTTGGCTTCATCAGAACCTATTACTCCCACCTCAGCAAACCCTGGATATCCCAAAACACCAGAAAAGCAAGATTTGGATCTAAAAATATATCTCACAATGCTGATAGAGGAACTTAAGAAGGACATGAATAACTCCCTTAAAGAAGTACAGGAGAAAACAGATAAAGAGGTACAAGCCCTTAAAGAGGAAACAAAAAAATCCCACAAAGAATTACAGGAGATCACAAGTAAACAAGTAGAAGCCCTTAAATAGCAAACCCAAAAATCCCTTAAGGAATTGCAGGAAAACACAAACAAACAAGTGAAGGAATTGAGGAAAACCATTCAGGACCTAAAAATGGAAGTAGAAACAATAAAGAAATCAGAAAGAGAGACAACCCTGGAGTTAGAAATCTTAGGAAAAAAGTTAGGAACATAGATGCAAGCATCACCAACAGAATACAAGAGATAGAAGAGAGAATCTCAGGGGCAGAAGATAACATGGACAACATTGAGAGAACAGTCAAAGAAAATGCAAAATGCAAAAAGACCCTAACCCAAAACATCTAGGAAATCCAGGACACAATGAGAAGACCAAATCTAAGGAT
>JADRCD010201889.1:0-19399 GCA_019843815.1 Montemys delectorum
AAAAAGGCTCACAACTGATATTGCCACTCATGTTAAATAGCATGCAATGTAAGCAAGCTTGATCCTTGATTCACATGAGAAAAGTTTCTAGAGTGCAGAGGAGAGAAGGTGTAGAGAAAGGGTGTATGGAAAGTGTAGATAGGAAAGAGGGTATAAAGGAGAAAGTGTATAGAGGAGGTTTAGAGACAGGATGTTGTTCTTAAGGCTATTGTAAATAGCCTTAAACCAGCAGCAATAAAAGTGAACAGTGATAACAAAAAGTACTCTTTAATCGCCTAGTTTTCTCTAAAGCACCTTGTGAAGTCATCTATTTCCATGACGGCTTTTTGATCTTACAAACACGTCTTAAAGAAATGCAAAAACTGTCGAGCTCTCATGGAAGCTTATTAGCCAGATTGTTTTATCTTAGCACCAGAATCCAGGAACACTCTGGCTGGTCCAGACGTTTTCAACTCATTATAGATTCAACATCATGTACATATCAATATGGAAAGTGAAATAAGTGAGAGCCATTACTACTTGTCCTAAAATATATATTTAGTGAGTCAATGAATATATTCTTTTCCACAATTTTTTTTAGCAAGATACTAAATTATGCCTATCTGGACATGAGTGGACATTTCAATTTATATGATCATCACATATGTAATGCCATAGAAGACACATTCCCAAAATACTCAAGTCATTCCCCAATATCACATGTCAGTAGGAGTAGGAGACATTGCAAATGCATAATTTCAACAATCAGAGTGTGTTCTGCTTTGAAAACAAAAGTTCCTTTGGTATTAATCATTTAGTATTCTGCCCCAACACTGCAAATGGAATTTTATGGAGACCTAGTGTCACGAAAGAAATTCATCTTTTGAATAGTTTAGGTGATCCTCATGGAAAAGCAATCATTCCTTGTTTTAGACTTTGCTGATTTCATCACATATTACTAATCAGAACTTTGTGATGTCAAAAAAATTCTCAGTTTGAGCTCAGTCAGAGAAGATGCACCTAACCCTCAAGAGACTGAAGGCTCCAGGGAGTGGGGAGGTCTGGTGGGATGGGGGATGGGAGGTGGGGACATTCTTATGGAGATGGGAGCTGGGTGGGTGGGGAGGAGATATGGGATGTGGAACAGTCAGAGGGTGGACCCGGAGGGGGACGAAATATTAAATGTAAAAAAATAAATAAATAACAATTTAAAAATTTTCCCAATTTGGTGTTTAAATACAACTTTGCTTCTTTTGAGATGAAAAAAATTTCTGCATAATGCTTATAAAATTTTTCTTTGATCTGTTTGTAAGGTTTAAATTTTAGATTGCTTATCCTTTTAAGTAATCATTTGTGCATTAAAATGCATTGTTTAATTAACTGAATGAAAACTGAACCATAGTGGCATTTGGCATAACAGTACATTTTGAGAGAGGGTTGGCTCACAGGTTACAAGCCCTTCAGTTTCCTGAAGCCACACGTCAGCATACCATGGTTTGTAACTCCAGTTCCAGATGTTTAAACATCCCTCTGACTCCTATAGTCTCCTGCACATACATGGTACACAAACCCATTCAGGCAACCACATATGCCTTCATATAAAATAAATAATATATATATATACATGTATATATATATGTATATATATATATATGTAATGTTAAACCACTAATGTTTTTAGAAGATTATTTTTTGAAAATCAAGAAATCATTTAATCAAAGAGCATGGTTATCATATTAGAGCATTTTAATGTGAACTATATTGTTTTATAATTGTCATGAATCAGAAACATATTTGATAATATGAAAATAAAGTTAAAGCTTTATTTGATAATATGAAAATAAAGTTAGCTTAAAGTTAACTTCTCTGAATGATTTGTGAAGTATAGCCAAAAGACTTATACGTTAGGCATAGTATATACAATAATAACGCCAAAACTAAACATTCAGAAACTGAAGATTCTGAATTTTAAGGTGGTTTAAAAATTAATGTTAGAAATTTTAACTCATATATAAGCAAGTGGCTACAAAAAAATGAAGGCAATTCTCCCTCCGTAAATCAAGAAGCTGCATACAATATGTAATATTTGGCAACAGCATCAATATAGAAGAAGAGAATATTTTGGGGGTAACTTTTTTCACTACCCATTAAATCATATAGAAAATTCAATGTAAGAGCTACTAAGGAGTGAGGGGAGAAGGGTCAAGAGGCAAAGTGCAGCTAGGCTAGTCCAATGGGAAGCTTGGGTTCAAGTGAGATTCCCTGAATATGTAAGATAGAAAGCAATTAAGGAAGACAATCAAACGTCATCCTTTGGGCTCAACATGCATGACCATCCGCTCACAGTGTGTGCCCATACACATCAATGCCCATACTTTCAAACATCCATAAGCACACATGCACACAGACAAACAAACGCACAGAGACATACACTGATGACTTCAAGGACTATTCTATGTTTGGTTCCTTAAGAAACTTTATCCATTCCTCTGTGGAGGGACATCTGGGTTGTTTCTAGTTTCTGGCTATTATATATAAGGCTGATATGAACATAGTGGAGCATCTGTCCTTACTATATTTTGGAGCATCTTCTGGGTATATGCCCAGGAATGGTATAGCTGGGTCCTCTGGTAGTACTATGTCCAATTCCCTGAGGAACTGCCAAATTAATTTCCAGAGTGGTTGTACCAACTTGCAGTCCCACCAGAAATGAGGGAGTGTTCCTCTTTCTCCACAACCATGCCAGCATCTGCAGTCACCTGAGTTTTGATCTTAGCCATTCAGACCCGTGTGAGGTGGAATGAGTACCACTCTTCTATTAAAAACAATTAATTTATAAAATTCTTAGGGAAATGGATGGATCTGGAGGATATCATCCTGAGTGAAGTAACCCAATCACAAAAGAACACACATGGCATGCACTCACTGATAAGTGGATATTAGTCCAGAAGCTCAGAATATCTAAGATACAATCTACAATCCACAAGAAACTCAAGAAGAAGGAAGATCAAAGTTTGGATACTTCGGTCCTTGTTAGGAGGAGGAACAAAATACCCATGGAAGGTTTTGCAGAGACAAACTATGGAGCAGAGACTGAAGGAAGGACAATCCAGAGACTGTTCCACCTGGGAATCCTTCCCATATCCAGTCACCAATCCTAGACACTATTGTGGATGCCAGCAAGTGCTGACTGACAGGAGCTTAATATAGCTGTCTCCTGAGAGGCTCTGACAGTACCTGACTAATACAGAAGTAGAGGTTCACAACCATCCATTGGACTGAATACAGGGTCCCCAATGAAGGAGCTAGAGAAAGGACCCAAGGAGCTGAAGGGTTTGCAGCCCCTTAGGAGGAACAACAACATGAACTAACTAGTACCCTCAGAGCCCCCAGGGACTAAACCACCATCCAAAGAGTACACATGGTGGGACTCATGGCTCCAGCTGAATATGCGGCAGAGGATAGCCTAGTCAGTCATCAATGGGAGGAGAGGCCCTTGGTCCTATGAAGGTCCTATGAAGGCCAGGAAGTGGGAGAGGGTGGGTTTGTGAGCTGGGAGAAGGGGGAGCGAACAGGTGTTTTTTTTTTTTTTCCCTCTAGAGGGGAAACTGGGAAAGGAGATAACATTTGAAAAGTAAATAAAGAAAATATCTAATAAAAAAAGATAGAAAAAAAAGGAAAAAAGAGACTTTACAAAGCATAAAGCATTGAAAGTGAATGGGAAGATGCATTTGTTTTCAGTGCAGTGCTTAGTGCTGGAGTCTGTGGCTTTATTTTTTCTTTTTTATGATTATTTTACTAGAATATTTGTCTGTGCATTATGTGCATGCCTGGTGCCTACAGAGACCAGGAGAGAATATCAGATCCTCTGGAACAGGAATGCCAGTTGCTTTGTCAGCCATGTGTGTATGGTGAATTCAACACAAGACCTCTGGAAGAGCAGCCAATGCTCTAAATTGCTGAGGTTTCTCCTCAGCCTCTCTTTGAGGTTTGTTTGCTCATATATCTAAATGGCATGAGCATACATATTCTCTAAGGACAATTTAGGTATAAAATTTTCTTAGCGCTATCACAATGGATTTCAATAAATTAGAGTATGTGCTTATACATTTTGGTAAAATTTCAATAAAATAGAATAATTGCTTATATAGTTTGGTAGACCTAAAACTTATAAAACTATCACACACATACACACACACACACACACACACACACACACACACACACGCTCACACACACATGAGCACTTTAAGTTCATGGAATAAGAGTGAGTTGTACAGACTAAAGTTTTTAGAAATATGGAGAACAGCACAGTACAATACTAATTTACTAATAAACAATCCTCTAAATTATGAACAAAAACTATTCATGAGAAAGAAGAAATCAATTGTTTCTCCAATGCTAGTATCTCATAAAGAATGTAATCTATAAAATAACAAAATTCTAGAAGCTCATTACATTTCAGTGAAAACTTCTTAAAGCAGTATCTATAGCTAGGGACCAAAGAGTCTAAGGCAAACTGAAGTCCCAAATAAATGAACAATAAAATACAAATGGAATGCAGGCCAGTAAAGTAATCACCTTCAAGGACTGTCAGGCTAGAATCTTCATCAGAAAAAGTTTACTACAGTAGTGAGATATATATTTGTTGTAGATGGGATAAGAGATTAACTTGTGGCCTATGAACTAGGTGGCTATAAAGACGCTGAAATCTTCTAGAAATACTCAATGAAGTGGTTAGTGCCTAACTCAGATGGTTGAGTATAGCAAGTCTTTGAAATTTTGTGTTACATAGACACTTTTATAGGCTATTGAGATCTACAGGATACCAAGCTAAAAAGCAAATGATAAAAATCGATGTGCTTAATAGAAAATTGTCAGTTAGCAATCAAAGTTAGTTTCTCATAATGTATAAGGATAGAACCCAAAACTGGAGAGTTTTGAGGGAGTCTTCAGGTAAATAACATGTACTCAGAACTGAAAAGTATTTATGGCGAAACTCAGTGTAACATCTAAGAAAGATTTCGAGTTCTAATGTAAATGATAGGCCCTCTGGCTCCTTAGCATTAAACATATTACTTAAAATTATAGGTTACAGTTTATGTTTTTTAATTTAAAAATTCCAATCAATGATGGTTTTGTATTTTAACTATATGAATTGCTAGAAGATATATTTTTTATTTTAATAGCTCTTTAACGTTTTATTTTTTCCCATACCTCCCAACCCTCAGTCTCCAAGAGGAAGTTCCAACTCCCACTCCACACCCAGAAGACCTACCCATTCCCTGGGGCCTCAGGAGGGTTAGGTGCACCTTTTCTGTCTGAGGCCAGACCAGAAAGTCCACTGCTGTTGGGGTGTCGGGGACCTTATTTCAACTGGTTTATGCTGCCTAGTTGGTGGCTCAGTGTCTGAGAGATCTCTGGGGTCCATTAAGTTGAGACTCCTGGTCTACCTATGGCGTTGCCCTCCTCCTCAGCTTCTTTCAGTTTTTCCCTAATTTAATCATGGGTGTCCTGGCTTCTGTCCAATTTTTGGGTGTAAGTATGTTCATCTGACTCTTTCAGGTGCGTTTTAGGCCTCTCAAAGAGCAGTCATGCTAGGCTCCTGTTTGTAAGCATAGCACACCATAGCATCAGTAATAGTATCAGGCCATGGGCCTTCCCCTAAAGCTGGATACCTGTCACTGAACATCCTTTTCCTTGGGCTCTTCTCCAGTTTTGTCCCTGCAGTTCTTTAAGACAAGGACAATTCTGTGTCAGAGTATTGACTGTGGGATGGCAACCCCATCCCTCTACTTGATGTCCTGTCTTTCTACTGGAGGTGGATTCTACAAGTTCCCTCTCCCCACTGTAGAGTATTTCATCTAAGGTCCCTCTTTTTGAGTCCTGAGAGGCTCTCACCTCCCAGGTCTCAGGTGCATTCTAGAGGGTTCCCCTACCTCATACCTCCTGAGATTGTCTGTTTGTATTCTTTCTGCTGGCCCTCAGGGCTTCAGTCCTATCCCCCTCCCCAATACCTGATCATCTTCCCATTTTCCTTTCCAGTACCCTTTCCCACCCAGGTCCCTGCCTCTCTCTGCCTCCAATGATTGTTTTTTCTTTTTTCTCTCCCAAGTGGGATAGAGGCATTCTCACTTGGGACCTTCGGCTTGTTACCCTTACTGAGTTCCGTGGTATTCTGTATCTTAGGTATTCTGTATGTTTTTGGCTAATATCCACTTATTAGTGAGTACATACCATGCATGTCCTTTGTGGTCTGGATTACCTCCCTCTAGATGATACTTTCTAGTTCCATCCATTTGTCTCTAATACTCATGATGTCCGAGTTCTTTTTTTGGGGGGTGGGGGGTGGGTTTCGAGACAGGGTTTCTCTATATAGCTCCGGCTGTCCTGGAACTCACTCAGTAGAGCAGGCTGACCTCGAACTCAGAAATCTGCCTGCCTCTGCCTCCCAAATGCTGGGATTAAAAGCATGTGCCACCACCGCCCCGCTGATGTCTGAGTTCTTAATAGCTGAGTAGTATTTCATTATGTAAATGAACTACATTATGTAAATTTCATTATGTAAATGAACCACTCTTTCATTGTGGGATATCTGGTTTGTTTCTAGCTTCTGGCTGTCACAAACAAGACCACTATAAACATAGTGGAATACATGCCCCTGTGGTATGGTGGGACATCATTTGGGTATATGCCCAAGAGTGTTATAGCTGGGTCTTCAGGTAGATCTATTTCCAATTTTCTGAGGAAACTCCCACTTGATTTCCAGAGTGGTTGTACCAACAATGGAGAAGTGTTCCTCTTTCTCCACATCCTTGCTGTGCTGTCACCTGAGTTTTTTTATCTTAGCATTTCTGATTGGTGTAAGGTGGAATGTCAGGATTCTTTGTATGTGCATTTCTCTGATCACTAAAGGCTTTGAACATTTCTTTAAGTGCTTCTCTGCTTAGTTCTATATCCCATTTTTTTTTTAAATTAGGTTGTTTAGTTTTTTTGGTGGTTAGCTTCTTGAGTTCTACATATATTTTGGATATTAGCCCGCCATCCTCTATCAGATGTGGGATTAATGAATTATTTTTCCCAATCTGTAGGTTGACAATTTGTCCTATTGCCTATGTCCTTGGCTTTATTGAAGCTTTCCTGTTTCATGAGGTCCTATTTACCAATTTTTGATTTTAAAACCTAAGCCATTGGAGTTCTACTTAGGAAATTTTCCCCTATGCCAATGAGTTGGAGGCTCTTTCCCACTTTCTCTTCTATTATATTCACTTTATCTGATTTTATGTTGAGATCCTTGATCCATTTGGACTTGAGCTTTGTGCAAGGTGACAAATACAGATCTATTTTCATTTTCCTATATACAGACTGCCAGTTAAATCACCACTATTTATTGAAGATGCTTTCTTTTTTCCAGTGTATATTTTTTGCTTCTTTGTCAAAGATCCAGTGTCCATAAGTGTATGGTTTTATTTCTGGGTCTTCAATTCCATTCTATTGATCAACCTGTCTGTCTCTGTACCAATACTATGCCATTTTTATCACTATTGTACTGTAGTATAGCTTGGGTCAGGGATGGTGATTCCCCAAGAAATTCTTTTAATGTCAAGAATTGTCTTCCCTATTCTGGATTTTTTGTTTTGCCAGATGAATTTGAGAACTGCTTTTTCCATGTCTTTGAAGAATTGTGTTGAGATTTTTATGGGAATTGTGTTGATAAATAAAAATAATAACTTTAAAAAATTACTTTCAGAATAGGACCCTGAAATGGCCTTCTCTTATAATCAGAAAACATTTCCAGTGGAGGGATTTAAACAGTAACTCAACTAAAAAGCCATGCACTTACAATTTGTCATGCCGATAAGATATCCTAGGGTAAAGGCAGCACATAAACTGTGGGAATGGCCAAACAATATGTGGTCTAGCTTGAAACCCATACCATGAATAGGAGTTCACTTCTGACATTGCCCAGAAAGCTAGGAGCAAGAGGTTAGAATGTCCATACTGTACATCCACTATAAAATCAAACATGAAAGGTTATAAGAGGAAATGAAATAATTCCTAGTAATATTTCTGATATACTCACATATTGGCATATAACCCAATTTTCTTCAGAAAGGCTTTACCAGCATTTGGTGGAAACAGCACATTGAGTAATCTAAACAGAATTGAGGGAGAAGGAGTGTAGGAGCCAGAGGCATCAAGAACACCATAAGAAAACCCACAGAATCAACCAATTTGAGCCTATACAGCTCACAGAGAACTGTCAACCAGAGAGTCTGCCTGGGACTGACCTAAGCTCCTCATATATATGTTACAGTTGTATGCCTTGATCTTGTGTGTCTTGTGTGATTCCTAAGAGTGGCGGCAGGAGCTCTCTTACTCTGATCCCTGCCTTTGGGACCCTTTCCCCTTCCTGGTTACCTTGATTAGCCTTCATAAAAAAATAGATGCCTAGTCTGACTGCAATTTGATATGCCATGCTTGGTTGGTATCAATCAAGGCTGGCCCTTTTCTGTAGAGAAAGAGAGGAGGCATGGATGCGAAGTTAGGGGAAAAGACAATGGGAAGCAAGATGGGAGGGAAAACCGTAGTTGGCATGTAAAATAAAATTTAGATTTAAAAAAGAGTATTTTCAAGAATAAGGAATATTTTCCATCCTTTCTGATGACACTGCCATTACTCTGCAGACAGAAATTAGTTATTTATAAGAAAAATTAACTGTAGACTTGTAGTCCCATCATAGAAATTTATTGAAAAAATATAATCAAGAAACAGAAGAAGCTTTTTTTTTGGGGGGGGGGAACTCCACATAGTACACCAAGATAAAAATAATGACTTGTTGAAGAATATAGTAAATCCCTTTTTGGAATCTACCCATAATTATCTAAAAGGAGTAATAGATTTTCTTCTCAGAAGTAATGTTCTCTTACCTACTAGGAGAAATTGTTCTAGTTAAATTTTTTGGCAATACTAATTCAATTAATTCTTTTATCTTTCTCATAATTACTTTTTCCACTTAGCATTTATTATGCCTCTTAGTATTAAATGCTTTCTGTAAAGAAAGAGAGAAGAAATGGAAAAAGCAAGCAATCCTGCACCTAGAAGTGTATTTGCCATGGTTTAACTGCTGGATGCTGTGATTCCAGCTCCCAGGAAGTTGAGACAGAGGACATATTTTCCAGACCAGCTCCCTCTACAGACTGCTTTGATCTTCTCCATTTAGGATGGTGTTTAATGTGGGTTTGTAATATTTAAACTTTACTATGCTGAGGTATGTTCCCTTCAGGTCTATTCTCTCTAAGACTTCTATCATGAAGACATTATTCAATGGTTTTGCTTTCTGGTTCCTCCATCAAGGTGTGCAGGTGCTGCTGCCTGAAAAAGGATGAAGTGGAGTCTGGTAAACGTGAGTAAGTAGGATCTCAGTGTAGCAGTGAGTATCGATGGTGAGAAGGTATTCTCCAAGAATTTCAGTGCTACAGATTCTTTTAGATGATATTCAATGAAACAGTTTGTGTTGATATACATTTATTCAGGGTGAATAGTACTATAAAATTCTCAGAGAATTGGAAGAGGTTCTTCTTAGGGTAAGTGTTCACTGACTGAGACTGAACATACTGAGAATACATCTATTGCATGGAGAGGCATTCCAGGAAGTTGAACCTGTAATTTTTCCCAGGACTACATAACATTCCTCAGGTAGAGGATGTGAGGCTTGGGCTCCTCAGATAAGGACAGATAGAGGAAAGGAAGCTCTGCTGAAAAAGTGAGTCCTCCATTTTGCACTGATTTTAGGGTGCTGTCAGGTCATGACAAATTTAAAAGCATGGTTTCCCAACATGCTTTGTTTTGAGAAAGACCTTTTTATGTATCAATTGATATTATAATGTGATTTTGTTTGTTTGTTTGCTTTTAGAGGCCAACCTCAAAACAGAGAGCCAATACTTGGCAAATTAACCCACCCAAAACTATGCCAGAGGAGTACTTCATGGATCTTAGTTGTGAAATTAGCATGGTTATTTTGCTAAATTATAACATATTGTGCTACCTTCTAAACATTTATTTTCATATTCATAGACAAATTTTATTTTTCAGTTCTATTCAAAGACACTACTGCTTGAAATGTCTGTCAGTGACTGTAGTGATCAGCTGCTGCTCAGGGTATGAGAACACTTGCACCACCAACTCTAGGGCTCATCAATGCTCATAGAGAATGTATCAGAAGGAACATAAATGATGGAAGATATGAAGAAGGACCGGGAAATTCTGAACTGTTACATCTGGACAGGGCAGTGACAAACTGATGTCATGATATCATAGTTTTGCCTGCCTGGAATGGACATATAAGAGACTGGTCAAATAATCATCTATTATTAATTGGGATGGAAGTAATGTTATTCCCATTCTCTGCTGAACTATTGCATACTAGGGATTTTCATGGGGGTGGTAGTCACTGCCTTCAATTAAGTACTCACTTACATGTCCACTAGGGTACAATGGAGAGTTCTAAACTCATGAGCACAGATTTTATTCTCCTTACAACAATAAAAAATAAGAGTGGAAGTTTTCCTTATTTGGAAGTAACCTCAGGGAAAAGAGAGGTTTAAGGGATGAAAAGAAGAATAAGAAAAGGTGGAGGGATTATAGTCAAAATGCACATGTCAAAGAACAAAGTCAACAAAATAAAAACTCTATTATAGTCAAAAAAGCAAACAAACACACAACCCTTAAGTTCATAACATACAATATTTGGAATCTAAGCCACGCTGTCTCAGGTAACACTATTTAGTTGGTGTGGCTCAGTGGGAAGCATAGTGGAGGATATATATGTAATATTCAAAGTTAACCTGCAATCCCGTGTAATATGGTAAGTGCGTTTCTAAAACACCTAAGATCTATCCCTTGTGTGATTTTGAATTAACCTTTGGTACATGATACTCAGAAACATTTTATTGTTGTGAGATTTCGCAGTACCACATGTTCAATTATATGACTCTATATCGGCTCATAACCAGTTTAAGAAGTTGTATAATATTCTGCTCCAAGTTTTCCAGTTTTGTTTCATTTTCTTTTATTTTCTTTTTCTGTAAGGTTGATGTTTCCCAGCCTTTCCCATGTCTATACACCAACTGCTTGTCCATTGCCAAGAATTGAAAGGTAATTTTTTCTCCCTTGTCATTTTTTGCACAGTAAAATATAGTAAACATTCCTTAACTTTGTGCGAGGTATCATAGGCAAAAATGTTAATACTATTTAAAGGCTATAGAGCAATACTTGTAGTTTATATGCAACACTGCATCATGTTAAATAATTAACAATTATCTACTAGTTATGATGTGTTTGAAGAGTCATGGAAGCCATCTGCCATGGGTCCCAAAGGACACCTATATTAGCATTTTATTGTTGGTATTAAAATCTGATAAGGGTATCCACTCTTGAGAACATCAAATATAATAGGATATATTATTAATATTTTAATTAGATTGTTAAATACAATTGAAATGCTTCATTAGTGAGAAATAACCAACCTTATGACTTTATATCCATTTTGCTGAGACTCATTCATTTATTTTTGACAAGTTTTCTTCTTGAAAGAAAATTAGTTGTCACTGTTACAATGAGAATACTGCCCTTGCTGAAAAGTCTTCAGTGTTTCCCCATTAAGACAGCTATGAGATGCTACATGCCAATCTTCCTTAGGGTCATCCCCCTGAAGATCTGCTTTACCAGGAACAACACAGATACGGCTGGAGCTGTGGTTCACAAAATCAGTCTATGCCTGGAGTAAGAACTTCCAAGAGTATATCATGATAAGCACTTCTGGAACATAGGTGCCAACTGGAGTCTCCACCTTCCAGCCATGAGTGGCATGAAGAAGTCTTCAGAGATTATGAGTAGGTGGATGACTTTCGCACCCAGTTACAATTTGCTGACATTCATGAGATTTACCTACAAGACATAACCTTGAAAGTGACTTGTATTTTCATGTCCTGTAAAAAAGGTAGAAAGTAGGCCTAGTCATTCAAGGAGGATAGCTTTTCAGTTCTAAGATGAGTGTCTTAGTTAGGATTTCACTGCTGTGAGCAGACACCATGACCAAGGCAAGTCTTATAAGGGACAACTTTTAATTGAGGCTGTCTCACATGTTCAGAGGTTTAGCCCAGTATAATTAAGGTGGGAGCATGGTAGCATGCTCTAGGCAGGCATGGTGCAGGCAGAACTGAGAGTTCTACATCTTCATCTGAAGGCTGCTAGGAGAATACTGACTTCCAGGCAGCTAGGATGAGGGTTTTAAAGCCACAGTGACATATCTACTCCAACAAGGCCACAGCTACTCCAACAGTGCCACACCTCTAATAATGCCACTCCATGGGCTGAGCATATACAAAATACCACAATGAGCAAGCAAGCATTTGCACAGCAATGCTTGAAAAATAGCTCTTGAAAGAAACAGCATTCCCAGACACTGCTGTCAAGTCAAAGACATGAGCATCAATAGATTTGTTGCCGAGGGAAAAATACAGAAGGCTATGTTCAATAGCTACACTAAACTATGTAGAACAGGCAAAATACCCTAAGTTAGTGGTTCTGAACCTTCCTAATACTTAGAAACTTTAATACAAATTCCCCACGTAGTTGTGACCTCTACCATAAAACTATTTTGTTGCCACTTCATAGCTGTAATTTTGCAAGTGTTATAAATCATAATGAAAAATCTGTTATACAGAATATCCAACAGGTGATGCCCCCCAATAGGGTCATGACCAATGGTTGAGAGCTGCTGCTTTAGACTACTTCTCTGCTCTTTTACAGTGCTTTTGTTCATTGATTTGTTTGAAATACGAACTAATTTAATCATTTTAAATTATGTTTTTGTCTCCAATAATTTGTACTAATTTGTATAATTACTGGTATATGTGTAACAAAAATGAAAGGGAACAAAATTTTGTAACTACAACCACCTAAATCCTCAAAATTCTTGACTTTTTTGTTAATGACTTCACTACATCCTCAGCCCTCAGTTGATCACATGTCTATTCATAACCTTTAGTGGTGAAAAGTGTTGGTGTTGATTTGTGTGAGTAACCAATGGCAATAAATTATCTAAATAATTTCAAAAGGAATGAAAAGAAGAAAGTTGCTGCTCATTGGGATCAATATATTTAAAAGTAATCTCTTGCAAGCACAGGTAATTAGATTATGAACATATGAGTTTAGTTATATTTAATATATCAAGCAGGAATATATGTGAACTTTCAAGATAACTTTTATCTTCTATAATAAAGAATGGTTGACAATTAATAAATATAAAAATGAATTTATGTTTTTGGATATATTAAAAGCTCTGAACAAATCATAAGTATCTAATCTTCTAAGATGTGGACTTCTCTTCCTTTGAAACAATGCAGGATTCTTCATATATGAGATTTTCCAACAGCAAATTTATCTGTGCTTGTGTGGCAATGCCAGAGATAAACTGTTTCTTCAGTTGTTAATGTTTTGATTTCTTTGCAGCTTTAAAACTAAAAAGGCCACTTGGCTATGTATATGTTTGGGTCAAGTTTTCTTTACTTGAACAATTTAAATATCTGATACCACTTTTTTTTTACAGAATATTTCTGTAAATTTTTTTTATAAATCTAATTTTATAAATCTCATTTTGTTTTTGAGCCACTTCCTTGAAAAATTAATCTTTTTTGATTTATTAGGTATCCTTGCCAGTAAATCCAGAGGAGTTGTTAAATTTTTGTCATAGTACTAAGGGATGAGGTTGTTCCTAAAGGAAGCACTGAGTCAGCCTCTTGTGGAGACATAAATGGTACTTAATTGTTGTTTGATATCTGTGTTCTGTGACAGTTCTCTTTATTGTAGCATCGTGCTGTGAACAGATCTGTCAATAAGAGCCTCGTTTATTCTGTAAGTAACAGCGCAAGGGAGTATTCTGTTTGAATTGGTCTGCAAATACAAGTGAATGTGGAGGATAGTTAATGCCATAGTGTTGCAGGGTACCTCATAATTAGAAATTGTAATCAGGAGTTAGGGAACACTCTACTATAAAGGAAATAGTTGAGAATGCTGGAGTGTGCCCAGGATAAGGAGCGCAAAAGCATCCATCAAATTTAGGATAAAACAGCTGAAAATTCATGTGGACTATACAGAAGAGCACTGTAATCTAGACCATTGAAAAACCTCTGTTTTCTGTAAACTTAGAAGTGAATTCACGGACTGGATAATTTCTCATCTGGAAAACAGAGACTTCCTGGAGATGGATGTGTCAGTTAAGTTTTTTCTGCACTTTTTCTGGATTAAAGGCATATTCTGAGAGAATGACCAAGGACTCTTCAAACCCCAGTTTGCCAGAGTTCATGGGCTCATTGCCTGTATGTATTCATATTAGGGAAGCACTGTATCTCTAATTGTTCTACCCTTGATTGCAAGAACTTATTAGGTCATAAAATTAGATTAGAATAGTTTAATGATAATTCAAAATAAATTACCCTATCAATATAATGTTTCCATTACCCAAAGTACATTCTTGTCAGTTTCAGATCATGCCTGAAATCTAAATTCACGCTTTACTAATAAAGACACTTTACAAACTTCATGTGTGCCTTAAGTCTTCCTTCTCATTTGAAGCTAATATACTATAAAATATCTATTATTTAAATATCATGACTACTGACAAAAGTATTTTAAAATAATTGATGCAGCAGTCTATTATGATGATATTGAGATTCATTTGCAATCTATTCACAAACTGTATATACATTCTTCTTTGTCCCATTAGAGATATTTCATTACTTGAATATCTGTAGTGGACTGGACAGAAGAATAAAAGAGAAAAATAACTAACAACAGCAGAAAGAAATGCTGATAACTATTACTCTGCCTGAACAAAAGAAGCTGAGATCAGAAACCCTTCAACTGACAGAAGCCTGTCTCTGGACATGTACACATGCTAACTTCTGGAACCTATGACAATGTTATATTAAAACAGAGGAACAATGCATTAAAAATTATTTGCAAATTAGTTGAATTTGAGCAGAGACAGGCCTTTGTTATCTTGGTAGGCACCATGCAACTTTAAAAGTCCTATTTTAGTTTCAACTATGTTGCTTTCATAAAACAGCCTGACCATAATAAATTTAGTGGAAGATATACTTATTTTGGTTTACAGATAAGTCAGAGAAGGAAGCAAAAATCTCAGAGGAATGTCTCCTGTTCGCTCCATCTCAGAGTCATGTTTAGCCTTCTTATAGAGCAAAGGACCACCTAATCAAGAAATTGTACAACCCAAAGAGAGCTCAGCTGTCCTATCTCAATGGGCAATCAAGACAATCCATGCAGATGTGAACACATGTCAATCTGAACTAAACAATTCCCATTGAATCTTTTCCAATAACTCTAAATGTTTTGAAGTTGACAGTTAAAGGCCCACTATGACAGGTCAGGGCAGAAGCTGGGAGCATAGTATCCAGAAAGAGAGCTAAAAAGCACATCGAAACAAGCACACACACACACACACACACACACACACACATACACACACAAAAACATACACAGTTTGTGACTCTGAAAAATGAAGATTCAAAATAGAAGACCAGGACATGAGCAAAGCGGTGTGAATAGTGTTTAGTGACTGGAGTTATATGATAAAACTGATGCTTCTATAGAACAGATTCAGAGTATACCATGAATTACCCCAGATAGTCAGATCTGGATTTTAACCTACAGAACAGTGGGATAACACTAATCCTAACCCTAATTATGTGTTATTATAAGACATCAATAATTTCTAAGTTATATAGTTATTAATAGAATATTAATAAAGAATTGGTTTCATTAAATAAAATGATATAATCTACTTTTCTGTTATTTTCATTGTACTCAGATATAATTTGTCATTTATTAATACTTTCTCTTAATTATTTTAATCGCCAGTATTATACCTTGAATGCATAGCAGCAATATTACAAGTATATCGTTTCCCTTATCACCTTTCCTTCCTCCAATTCATCCAATGTCTTCCATATCATCTCCTCTCAAATTCTTAGATTATTCTTCATAAATATGTAAGTGAAACCTGATGAGTTACTGCATCCATTTAGTGTACGTGATTTCAGAGCTGTTCATTTGGTACTAGATAACCATTTAGGAAGCTCATTCCTGGGGAGGATTCTTTCTTATGCACACACATTCCTTGATTACCTTTTGTTCTCTGCCTATGGGTGGAGTCCTATGATATTTCCTTTCCTACTATGGTCTGATTCCGTGGGAAACCCAGGAGAACTCAGGGAGTGCAGAGTCCTGCTGCAAGTGTGCATGAAAGTCTTTTTATTGAAAACGAGTCAGACTAGGATCACAAACCCACCCATGCTGCAAGTTGGAGTGCCACCCTGAGTCCGGAAAGCATTGTGTTTATATACAGCACAGTTAGGAATTCTTTGAATACTAAGTGGATAAGGCAAGCCATAATTTTAACATGATATCATTTGTTCCGGCAGAATTGCACAGCTGAGAGGGGGATTCTTTTGACCTTAAAGGTTATCTTTATGGTACTATTAGAGGCCAGTTTTATGATTGTCTGTGATCCCTGATCACCTCCTTTCTATAATTTAAGTGTAGGAATTTAATCTTTGAATTTGTTATTTCTTTCTTAAGGTCCCAAAGACAGGTGGCAGCTGCACCTAGAGAGTTCGGCTGTTTATCAGAGAGAGTGCTAGTTTTTAGGGATGCAGAGGCAAAGGAAGGGGAGACTGTCTGAAGCTAGCATTTGTGGCTCCTCGGGGTGTTTTCATTAGGAGGGGTTATGGGCAGTGCCATTCTAACTCCAGATGGGTTCCTGGGAGCAGCCACGGAGGGGGAGGGGGAGGGATCCCTGAGCTTGCTGGAGGGGGTGGGGGAGAGACATAGTACAGAAGCCAGCTGCCTGCCTACTGTGCTTGCCATGGACAGGAGGGGGAAGAGGAGCTTCTGCAGAATAAGCGCAGAGGCAAACCATCTGCACACAACACTGGAGTCTCTTTGGTGAGGTTTGCAAGAAACAGAACAATTAACCGCAGAGAATTAGTTAGCATCAGTAATTCAGGGGCTACAACATTCCCAAGTTTCCCAATCTATTGGTGTTTTCACTGTTCAGGTCTTTATTAGGTAGCTATATGTTGAAGAGTCAAGGATATGGTTGTTTCAAAGAAAATGGCCTCCCATTAGTAGTGGCACTATTAGGAGTAGGTGTGGCTTTGTTGGAGGAGGTGTGCTACTGGGGTTGGGCTTTCAGGTCACAGAAGCTTAAGCCAGGCCTAGTGCCTCACAGTCTCTGCCTGCAGAAGGTGGACGCAGATGTAGAATTGTCAGCTACCTCTCTAGCACTATGTCTGTCTGCATTCTACCATGTTGCTCAACATGACAATAAAGGACTAAATCTCTGAACTATAAGCAGCTCCAATTAAGTGTTTTCCTTTATAAGAGTTGCCATGGTAATGGCGTTTCTTCACAGTAATAAAATCAAACTAAGACAGTGGCTGAAGCTTACTTGTCATTTCTAAGAGACACAGTCTTACAATTGACTTTCCAATTCTTTGGCTCTTAAAATCTTTTAGTCACTCCTCTGTTCTGTTCTGTAAGCCTCAGGTGTAGAAGCTGTTTTGTACATGTATCAATTGTAGATCAGCTTCCCACAGTCAGATGCTCTTTGCAGGATCCAGTAGTTGTAGTTTTCTGTAATATACTCTATTGCAAAGAAAAGCTTCTTTGGGGAAGTTTGGGATCTATATTTATCTGTGGTAAAGGATAATTATACTATAATTAGAAATTATGCTGGGTTAGTAAGTAGCAGTATAGGTTCTCTTCTAAGATCCAGGAAACTACGAGCCCTTGGTAGGTGTGTAGGTTTCTAGTACCAGACATTATTTTATTCTGTCCTGTTGAATATGCCGTAAGTCCAATTTGCTACCTGTTAGTTACCACTGAACATGAATGCCATTATTGCACATAAAGGGATATGTTACCACACTGGCTATTGTTCTATGTATGCTTCTCAGCTGGGTAGGACCATTGGTTGTTTCCACTGCTTGCAAACCTCTATAATACACTTTGGGACTATAAAAGAAGTTTGGATGGAGGCTTTCAGTTCAGATACATCTAAAACCCATGAAGATCTCTGTCCAAAGTGTACCTACAACTATAGAGAATTATATATGACCTCTGGGAGGAAATTAAAAGCAGCAGTAATAGCCTGTATTGTTTTGGAAGTTCTATGAATTAATCCAGACAACAACTTTAAGGGGGTACTTCAAGCCTGATACTAGGCGTTTATTTGTTTGTGTGTTTTATATAGTCTATGTTGTAAGAACATATAGTATATGTTCTTGAGAAGAACATTCTCACCTCAAATGTTTTATCATGGTTTAAATTATTTATGTATATATGTACATATACACTTATATATGTTATATGTAATTTGGTATAAACAAAAAATATTGCATCCTTTTATTTATTTGCTTTCCTTTTTTAGATATTATAGAAATGTTCTTTTTTGTTTAGTATTGAATTAAAGCTGGGCATATAAATAAAAACTGAGTCCATGAAAGTATTTGTCACAAAAATTACAAAAAGTAGAAATAGAACATCTAAGTCTACACCTGAGAAAAATAGAAACTCTGATTTTAAACCTGAGCTTAAAACTTTATGTAGGTCAATCTAAAAGCAGTAAATCACACAGTTTACATCAGAAACTCAATTCCCAACACTGATTCTGTCCTTTTCAAAGTTGCTAAAAGCACTGAGGTGAAAATAACGTGTAAGTGTAAAGGCCTTTTCTCACTTATTAGAGCAAGACCGATGGAGAAAAGATATGTTTTACATGGTCCAATCTTCTCACTGAATCTGGATTTTAATTAATGACATGGTAATTTTGAATACAATGAGTATTTCAGTAAAATTAGTTAGCCTTTTAAAACATGGGCATTTTACATTTCATGAAGCATCATATAAAAATAATACACCAATGAGATTATTAGAGGAGAATTGAAAGCTAAAAGTTGCATAGTATTCTCACTCAAAATCAATTTATAATTAGCCATGGCATAGAGTCAAGATATTTTGTTTATTTCATAATTATAAAACTTAGTCATTAGCATCATAGACTCTAGACGTCCTTGTCTGTGTTGTATTTCTTCTGTATTATTACTGGTATTGGGTTTTACCTCAGTGCCTCACAAATGCTGAGTGTTTGTATCACAAGGGAACTACATCCCTGTGACTCGACCAAGCCTTCACGCTTCTCCTCCAGCTTTTTCAAGGATTTTCAACATAAATCCCATCAAACAAGTGAGGGACTCATGAGATGGTGCTTTAACATAGGAGTGAGGTTCTGCTGTATGGTAAGCACACACAGCATGCTAAGGGTATTTTTTTTTTT
>JADRCD010201889.1:19799-39626 GCA_019843815.1 Montemys delectorum
TTTTTTTTTTTGTATTTTAGTATCATGTTGATCCTATTATGTGTTGCATATATACATATCCATACATACACATATAACAATTCTAAAGTATGACATAATTATAAAGCATGGAAATGGCTAACTAGCTTAGAAATAACTTATGTCACTACTTAAATTATACACGAATAAGATTTTTCTTTTATTGAAAATAGTTTTTTTTCCTATACAATATACTCTGATTATGGTTTCCAGCCCCTATCACTTTCCAATTCCTCTTGATCTCCCCTCCATTTTGGATCCCCAATCTTTCTATCTCTCCTCAGAAAATATGTACATGTCTAATGAATAAATGTAAAGTTAAACCAAAATAAACAAATCAAAATAGGACAAAACAAACCAAAGAAATTAACCAAAGAAATACACATAGGTACTGAACCACACAAGTTTGTATACATAGGAATCTCCTAAAAACATAACAACTCAATCTAAAATATATACAAAGACATATAATGGTATCAAAAAGAAAAGACAAAAGAAAACAAACAAAAAAACACCTTGCGATGATATTATGACAGAAGTAACCTTCAAAGATGCCATTACATTTGTTTTGTGTTGACGGTATGCTGCTGTGCCTGGAGCCTACACTGCAGAGTTCTATGTTTACCCAATCATACGCCATTGGAGAACTATTTTTTCATTTGTAAATGATTATCTATTAGAGATAGCTTCACCATCAGTAGTGTGTATGTGTGTGTGTGTGTGTGTGTGTGTATGTGTGTGTGTACACGTGTACACTTTTCCTCTCATCTCAATGACTACATCTAGTGAAGACCTGCGCTAACCCTTCGCATGCTGCTTCATTCTCTGTGGGTTCTTATGTGTATTGGTCCTGCTGCATTTGAAAATATTTGTTTCTTTTAAGTTCTCCATCCCCTCTGACTCTTACACATCCCCTCTTATCTTCCACATATTATCTCAGACCTTAGAAGGATTTGATGGAGACATTACATTTAAGGATGAGTGTTCAAATATCTGTTGTGGCTGTGAATCTGTTTGATCTCATCTACTGTAGATAGAAGCGTCTGTAATGATGGATGAGCAATACACTGGTCTATGACTGTAGGATCTTATTATTAGGAGTTGTTTTGATGCTATATATCTTTGGTTGAACTGTAGTATTTGATTTTCCTCTAGATCTTTGGCCTCTAGTTCTTGACCACCGAGTGTTGGGTATGGATTGTGGGGCAGTGGAATGTTTAAGCAACCTGTGCCCAGTCAAGTAATAGGCCTAGAACGCTGGAGCACAAGAGGGCAATACTTTTTCTGCCTATAAGGGACATAAGGAGTTCGGCTATTCCTCCCGGGACCTTGGCTCATGTTTCAGTCCCAACTCCCCACAACGGCCCCAGCAGGAGAGATGTGTGATATTGGTGAAGCACTCTTACATGCAAATAAAGACTCTCAGTCAAAACCAATGAGAGATAACTACTGGCAAAATCTGAATGACCCCCAAAACTGTATATATATCCTATCCAGGGAAGTAATAGAGCACGAAAATTCTACTCTGTTGTCTGAGCCTTTTATTCTAACACTTGGGAAGAGGCCTGCTCTCCCGAAATGTGGCATGAAGCTGCACCGCACACCTCACTGGCTAGTCTGCCACTCGTAGACCCAGCCAGACCCGACTCAGTACAGGGCAGAACGGAAATGGAACGACCTGAAAAGCAAGGCAGAGACGGCCCTGCCTGTGCTCATACCCCTTCACTAGGGCTCTTGCACCAGGTCGGGTCGGAGATCTCCATGGAAAACCTCTGACACACAGGCCCACAATGGGTGACATCACACAGAGTGTGCCTGAAATCAAATTACATTTCTGTTTATTCTCACAGCCTTTCTGCCACTTTTGTACTAGTGGATCTTGGAGTCAGGTCATTATTGGAGATCAAAGAGTTTGCAGTTGGTATTTACCTTTTTTTCCTCTGGTATTGAGCAGAATACCTTCCAACACCATGAAGAGTAGTACAAATGGTGAGGCTACATGTAGGCACTAGTTCAACTACTCCTTGTTCAATATGTTGAATAGGGCTTTTCTGCAATAAGGCTCTGTGTGGAGAGCAACCAATAGCCCTGGCAATACAGTACAAGTTAAGTGAGTGTTATTGTAGGAACTTTTTGGCCAGTGACTCAGTTAGATGTAACCCATCTCCAGTACTGTAAGCTTCATTTGATGACAAAAGATGCCCGCTTGAGTCTCTTTCCTGTTTTTTTTTTTTATTTTTTTATTTTTTTTTTTTATTTTCTGACCATTTCATTGAGATCAACTTCATATATGTGTTTATTTTAGGATACTTCTACTGCGTTAGGTTCCCTTTATGATCCTTCTAATAAGACTGATTTAGTTCTTTCTTCCTTTATTTCCTGTCTTTCCATCTTTCCCCTATTCCCCCACATTTGATTTTATTGACCAATTTTATACTACCCATTCCCCACTACCCATCCCCCACCCCATACCCTAAGGTCTATCCATAATGATCTATTCTCTTTTCCTTTCCCAGGGAGATCCATCCTTTACTGCTAGTCCTTTACTCTGGAACTGATCTCTGTGGCTATGCTAGCTGTAGCTTGATGATCAAAGACTTAATACCTAACATTCATATAGAAGTAAATACATACCAGATTTGGCTTTCTGAGACTGAGTTACGTCGTTATGGAGGATGTTTTAGTAGCCCCATCCATTTACCTGCAGTTACTAATGTTTCATTGTGCAAATGGACCACATTTTCTTAATGCATTCTACCATTCAGAGATATCTAGGTTGTTTCCAAAAGTGGACTCTGTAATAGGAAGACATGTCATTCCTGATTATACCTACAGTGGCATATCTACAGCTTTGAGTAACTTAACTGTTTTCTTTCTGTGGACCTGTAACACAGATTTCCTTAAAAGATGTACAAGTTTGCACTTCTAACAGCAGTGGATGAGTGTTCCCCTTATTCCACATCCCATACAGCACAAGTTATGATACATTTTATAGATCTTGAACATTCTAGTGGGCATAAGATAAAAATCTCAATATAGTATTGATTTGTATTCTCTTAATGGCTAAGGATAATGAGCATTTCTTTAAGTATTTCTCAGAAATTTGGGGTTCCTCTTTTGTGAATTCAAATCTATTTGCCAGTTTTTTTCTCCAGTGTATATTTCTGGATTATTTATTAAAAACTTGGTGTCCATAAAGTGTGGAATTATGTCTCAGTTTTTAATTCTCTTCTGTGCATGTCTTTTTCTGTGACAATAGTGTACTTTTTTATTGCTATAGTTTTTTAGTATAATTTGAGGTTAGAGATATTGATAATTCCTGTAGTTCTTTTATTATTCAGGAAGACTTCAGATATACAATATTTTTGGGTGTTTCAATGTGAATATGAAATCTGTCCTTATGAGTTCTGTGAAGAATTTTGTTGAAAATTTGGTGGTAAGTACATTGAGTATGTACATTGCATTTGATAGAATTCACAGTTTTGCCCTATTAATCCTACTGATTCATGTGCATGGGAGATCTTTCTATCTTCTAACATCTTCAATGTTTTAAAGTTGTTTCCATACAAGTCTCTCACTTTCTTGGTTAGTTACCCCAAAATATTTTATATTATTCGAGGCTATTGTGAACAGTTTCGCTTCACTGATTTCTTTCTCAGTATGTTTGTCATGTGTGTGTGGGAAGAATGCTGATATTTGAGAGTTAATTTTGTATAAAACCACTTTACTGAAAGTGTTTGTCAGCTATAGGAGTTTCTTGGGGGAAATTTTATGGTCACTCACCTATACTAATATATTATCTACAAGTAAAGATACTTCGACTTCCTTTCCAGTTTGTATCACTGTGGTGTGTTTCAGTTGTCTTACACTCTAGCTAGTAAACAGGTTTACAGAGAGCAGACAATATTGTCTTTATCCTGCTGAGTGAAAATGATTTGAGTTTCTCTGCATTTGGGTTAACGTTGGCTATGGCCTTGTTGTAAATCTTTACTTTATTCCAGGGCTCCTGTCCTGAAGGTGCATTGATTTTTTTAATAGGCCTTTGCTATATCTAATGATATGTTCGTGTGCTTTTTCTCTCTCAGCCTATTCACATGGTTGATTGCATTCATCAATTTACATGTGTTGAATCATCCCTGCATTATTTGCATGAAGCCTACCTGATCATGGTGTATTATCTTCTTGATTGGTTCTTGTATGCAGTTTGCTAGTATTATATTGAAAAGTTTTACATCTGTGTTCATAAGAAATTGAGCTGCATTCATGTTTCTTTGTTTTGACTTTATATGGTTTGGATATTAGAGTGGCCATGGTCTTATAAAAATAACTTGTATTATTTATTATCTTCTTGTTTTATGGAGTAATTTGAGGAGTATTCGCTTTAATTTTTTTTTGAAAATTAGGTAAAACTTTGAACAAACTCGTATCTAACCTCGAATTTTTGGTTGGAAGAATTTTAATTACTAATTGTAATTGACTAGAACTTACAAATTTATTTTTTTTTAGTATAGAATAAAGTTTATTAAGGGCATGGGGAGGGGAGTTAAGAGGGTAGTAGAGACAGATAAAGGCAGATAGACTGAGTAGAGAAGTAGAGGAGTAGAAAAGAAGAGGCTGGCCATGAGCATGTGGAAAGGGGGGAGAGAATGGTCAGAGAAGGGGGGAGGGAAGAGCAAGAGCAAAAGAGAGAAGGAGAGTAAGAGCTAGGTCTTTAATTATATATGTGTTACTTATTGAATTTGATTTAACTTTGGTAAGTGGTACATATTTTAAAAATTATCGATTTATGCTAGATTTTTCAACTTGATAAAGTACAGTATTTTTAAAGTATGTTGTTATGATCCTCTAGATTGTCTTATTGTCTGTTGTTACATCCCTCTTTTCATCTCTAATTTTGTTAACTGGGACCTTCTCTTTCTGCTTTTTAGCTAATTTAGCTAAAGGCTTGTCAATCTCATTGATTTCTCAAAGAAACAACTCTTTTTGTTGTTTTTGTTGTTTCTGTTATATTGATTTCATCCCTGGGTTTTATTATTTCATATGATCTACTCCTTTTATGTGTGATTTCTTTTGTTTCTTCTACAGCTTTTATGTGTGCTTTTAAGTTAAAAACATAATTCCAATTTCTTTGTATAAGAACTTAGTGCTATGAATGTGTCTCTTGGAACTGCCTTCATTGTGTTCCATAAGGTCAGGTATGTTATGGTTTCATCTTCATTCTCTCCTAAAGAGATTTTTTTCTTATATTCTGCATTCACCCATTTTTCATTTAGTAGTGAGTTTTTCCTGTTTCTATAGCTTTGTAAACTTTCTGTTGTTTCTGTTGCTAATATCCAGCTCTAATCACTGGTAGTCTGATAGAATGCATGGAGTTAGTTCAGATGTTTTGTGTTGTGTTTGTTTTTGTGTTTGTGTGTGCATGTGTGTCTGTATGTGTGTGTATGTGTTTGTGTGTGTGTGTGTGTGTGTGTGTGTGTGTGTATTCTTGATTTTGTCTGAATATCTTGACTAGATTCGGATTTGAACTCACCCATTATACCTGCTTGTACATCAATATGTGATCTATACTAATGTTTCTTTACTAACTTGGACAGCCTTTTGTTTGGTGCATAGATGTTAAGAACTGCACTATCACCAGGGAGTGGTGGCACATGCCTTTATTCCCAGTATTTGGGAGGCTCTAGAGGCAGGCAGATTTCTGAGTTCAAGGCCAGCTTGGTCTACAGAGCGAGTTCCAGGACAGCCAGGGCTATACAGAGAAACCCTTTCTCAGAAAACTAAAAAAAAAAAAAAATCAAACAAAAATAAGACAAAACAAAAACAAACAAACAAAAAGAATTGCACTATCTTCTAGGAGGATTTTTTCCTTTGATGAGTAACTAGTGTTCTTTCATATCTCTTCTGATGACTTTTGATTTGAAATCTATCATCATATATTAAAATGGTTAGACTAGCTTCCTTCTTAGATATATTTACTTGGAATAACTTTTTCCATTTTTTTTTAACCTCAGATGGTATCTATCCTTGATGTACAACAAAAGAATAGATCCTATTTTTACAATCGTTCTTTTACTTTGGGGTTTTTATTTTTTTTAATGGAGAATTAAAACCATTGGTTTTAAGATTAATCAAAGAGCATTGTTTATTGATTCCCACTATTTTGTTGTTTGGGCAGAGTTTTTTCATTACCTCATTTTGATATGCTAGTCTGATGTTAACTATTTTTCTGTTTGCTTGACTGTGGTTTCTCCAGGTTGAAATTTTCCTTCTAATACCTCCTGTAGGGCTATATTTGGAGATAGAAATTGGATAACTTTCGTGACTGGGTTATCTTACTCAGGATGATATTCTCCAGATCCATCCACATTGTTTTTATTAGCTGAGTAGTACTCCATTGTGTAAATGTACCACATTTTCTGTATCCATTCCTCTAGGGAAATGGATGGATCTGGAGAATATCATCCTGAGTGAGGTAACCCAATTACAAAAGAACACATATGGTATGTACTCTCTGATAAGTGGATATTAGCCCAGAAGGTCAGAATACACAAAGTACAATGCACAAACCACAAGAAACTCAAGAAGAAGGAAGACAAAGTGTGGACACTTCATTCCTTCTTAAGAGGGAGGAACAAAATACCCATGGAAGGAGTTGCAGAGACTAACTATGGAGCAGAGACTGAAGGAAGGACAATCCAGAGACTGCTCCACCTGGGAATCCTTTCTTATTCAATCATCAAATTCAGACACTATGTGGATGCTGACAAATGCCGGCTGACAGGAGCCTGATATAGCTGTCTCCTAAGAGGCTCTGCCAGTGCCTGACTTCTATAGGAGTAGAGGCTCATAGTCATCCATTGGACTGAGTACAGGATCCCCAATGAAGGAGCTAGAGAAAGGACCCGAGGTGGTAAACTTAGGAAGACCCTTAGGAAGAACTGCAATATGAACTAACTAGTATCCTCAGAGCTCCCAGGGGCTAAACCAACAAACAAAGAGTACACATGGTGGGACTAACGGCTCCAGCAACATATGTATATGAAACTGTCCAACAGTTTCACAAACCAGGTTCTCTCTCTGCTGAAGGGAGAAGATGACCTGAAACACAAGACTTCGAGAACAAAAGAACGAGAAGCCAAGTTGAGTCCCAATCAAGGCTTCCAACTTTACTTTTAGGGATCAGGATTTATATGTACACAAGAAAGCAAAGCTGGATCTCTAGGTTACAATGATATTTGCATGACATAAACAATGTGAGAGGAGTCAGGAAAGAGTTAGAAAAGAGTCAAGGGGAAGCCAAGGGTAGGCCGGGCTGCCAGGCGAACCGGCTTTCGAGGGCGGCGGCTCAGGGTGTCCCATAGGTCTCTGCACAGAGAGAACCAGTGGTGCAGGTGGAGGTCAACAGCGGCTAGGATGTCTGTGGATGTCCTCAGGCATCATATATGCCAGCGACCAGGTGTAGCTTCCTCCAGAATCCTCGAAGGTGGAACTCAGTGTAGTGGGCCTGTGTTTTAGGCACAGCAGGCGTGAGTTGACAGTCTCTGGTGGTAAGCACTAATGTTGCAGAGTTGAGGCAGGAAGGTGGGACCCAACATGTATAGCAGAGAATGGCCAAGTCGGTCATCAATGGGAGGAGAGGCCCTTGGCCCTGTGAAGGTTCTATGCCCCAGTGTAGGGGAATGCCAGGGCCAGGAAGCAGGAGAGAGGGGTATGGTGAGCAGGGGGAGGGGGAAGGAAACGGAAGGGGGTTGTTTTGCTTTGTTTTCGTTTTTGGTATATTTTATTTTATTTTATTTTATTTTTTTCTGAGGGGAAACTGGGAAAGGAGATTTCATATAACATGTATATAAAGAAAATATCCAATAAAAAAAAAGAAATTGGATAACTTTGGTTTATCCCAGGAAGTCTTATTTTCTCCATTTACTGTGTTTGGACGTTTTTCTGCATTTTCTGTGAGTAGTCTGGGCTAGCTTCTGTGGTCTGAGTTTGTAGACTGCCCTCTGCCTTTTGGACTTCCCAATGAAATGTCAGGTGTTGTATTCTAATAAGTCTGCATTGATAAGTAAATCAATCTTTTCCCTTGCAATTTTTAATATTTTTCCTTGTTCTGTATTTTTAAAGTTTTGATTATTATGTGCAGAATGGAATTTCTTTCTTTGGACCAGTCTATTTTGTGTTCTGCATGCTTTGTGCACTCTGATGGGCATATCCTGTCTTAGTTTTAGGAAATGTCATTGTATTAGTTTTGAATTTTTTCTGTTACTTTTACCTGTGTTCCTCTTCCTTGCTCTATTCCTCATAAACTTAGATTTTGTATTTTAATAGTGTCCAATTTTAAATGTATCTATCTATCTATCTATCTATCTATCTATCTATCTATCTATCTATCTATCTATTTATTTTATAGTCCAGATTTTAGTCCCCTGCCCCAGAATAGCCTCCAACTGTTCCACATCCCAATACCTCCTCTGACCCCCCTGACTCCATTTGGATGCCCTCACCCTCACCCCACCTGACCTTTAAACTCCTTTGGCCTCCAGTTTCTTGATGGTTAGGTGCATCATCTCGGAATGAAGACAGACCTGGCAGTCCTCTACTGTATGTGTGCTGGGGCTCTCACATCAGGTGGTGTATGCTGCCTGTTTCATGGTCCAGTAAGAGATCTCAGGGGTCCAGATTAATTGAGACTGCTGGTCCTCCTACAGGGTTGCCCTTGTCCTCAAATTCTTTCAGCCTTCCTTCAATTGAACAACAGTGGGCGGATGCTTTTTTCCTTTGGTTGGGTACAAATATCTGCATCTGTCATTTTCAGCTGCTTATTGGGTCTTCCAGAGTGCTGTCATGCTAGGTCCCTTTTTGTGAGTGCTCTATAGCCTCATTAATAGTGTCAGGGAGGGAGGGACCTGAGAGGGGAAAGTGGACAGTGTGGGGAGGAGGGGAAAGTGATGTTCTATTGGGTGAGGGAAAGGACTGAAGCACTGAGGGCCAGCAGAAAGAATGGAAACAGGCAACCTCAGGAGGTAGGAGGTTGTAGGGACCCTCCAGAATTCACCATTGACCTGGGCAGTGAGAGACTCTCAGGACTTAAAGGAAGGGACCTTAGATAAAAGGAAATTATAGAGCCCTCCTCCAGCAGGAAGACAGGGCATCAAATGAGGGTGGGGAACCATCTCACAGTCACAATTCTGACCCATAATTGTTCTTGTCTGAAAGAATTACAGGGATGGAAATGGAGAGGAGCCTGAGGAAAAGAAGGCCTAATGACAGGCCCAAAGTGGGATCCAGCTCAAGGGTGTCCCAGATTTTTTTTCCTTTGATTGACATATCCACTTCTTCTACCTTGTCTTCAAGTGCTTGAAATTCTTTCTTTCATTGATTTTATTTTGTTGTTGAGAGTTACCTATAAGGTTTCTGTTCAAGGTTTTACATTTTTTTGTACCCAGTTTTTCCTATCCATTCCTTTTCTGTGTTCATGGCTTTAATTTTTCTAATCGTATCATTTCCTTTTTTTTTTCTTTTTTTACAGATTTCATTAATGGATTTATTCATTTTCTCTTCAAGGATCTCTAACATATTCACAAAGGCTATTTTGAAGTTTTTGTCTTGTGTTTCAACTGTATTGCCTTCCTTGGGCCTTCTGTAGTAGAGTCTCTGGGCTCGAAGGCAGCCATATTATCCTTGGTATCATGATTCCGTTTTTACACTGGCATCTAGATGTCTGGGTTTCAGACTCTTATAATTCTAGCTGCTGATCCGTCTTTTTGAATTTCAGAGTACTCGGTTCCTTAGTTTTTATTTCGCTATCTCATTCTTAAGCTGTAGGTTGCCCCGTAGAGAATGCTTTTGAGATCCTTTTAAGTTGTCTACTTAAAATCTATGGTAGAATTTGTTTCTAGGTATTGGGAGCTGACATTTAGGAATGGAGGTCAGCTAGGAGGGACTACGGGGGTTTACAAGGTCCATGGGAATGAAGAATGCAGTGTTTGCTAACAGGCTTTGTATCATGTCCTGGGAAAGGGGACTGAAAGGGAGAATAAAGCATATCAGGATTGAGAGTGGGGGACTGAATGTGGAGGAGAGGGGGGACAGTGAAACCTCTAAGCTTCTTCTCTAATTCACATGGCCAGCAGCTGTTCAAATTGCTACAAAGAGATGAGTAAGAAGTAAAGGAAATTAAGTTCATACAGGGATATGTTTCCTTCGCACACTACTTTCCACAGGGAATTTCTGGAAGAATCAGTGAATATGTAAATTACTGTGTTTATTCTGTTACATTGAATATTTACATTTTCTCACTCTCATAATTCACTAGGCTTTTCATGACACATAGAAGCACATGTTTTTACATTTGAGCACCTATTTAAGGTAACAGTTCTCTCAGTCTATTTGTCTTGTCAGTCCAAACACCTCTTACATAAATTATGTGTTTCCTTTATTTTAAGAATTAACTAGCATGTATAAATATGGGTTTTATTATTAGTCTTAGTTTGTATTATTATCATCTTCTAAGTGAATCATTTTGTTCTATTCCCATGGCCTACTGAAAATTTATTCTATGAAACTGAATAAGTTGCCTTATCAAACCATAAACAAAAATGACTAAAATCCTCTAATAATTAGAAGTGAATAATGGAAGTGGATTTTGTGATTGCTTTCCTCTGCAAAAAGCACTCTATCTTCACTGTAATTATGAAAACTTGAGAAATCAATGAAAACAAGCTGTGTTCTTATAGTGATTATTAAAGGCAAATTACATATACTATGTGTCCCTTTACACTGTAATTAAGTGATAAAGTACATCATTCAAACTCCAAAGGGAAATGATTATTTTTGAAATACAGTAAGTGAATGGGTGAATGGCAGTGACAGTGTTGTTATTGACTTTAAGTTCAATATCAGAATGAGAAATTTTGAGCTTCCTTGGAATAGTTTCCCATGAATGGCAGAAGGGATGATATTAGTAAATATTCATTAACCACAGCATATCTGCTGGAGAAAATCACCATTGCTTTCTTAAGAAATTCTGCTGAGTTTCAGGGAATCAGTAAGCTATGATGAACTGTACCAACCTTGAACATAATGTGTTTAACCTACTCATAACACCTTTGTTTGCATTTCCTTGTCATTATAATATTTAAAGCAGAATGACTTCTGGAAGTACCCATATTATCTCTTCTAGTTGGTCTTTCATATGCACAGACATCAATATCTTTCTAAAGACACAATGTAAAGTGAGTTGTAGGTCTTTGCTCTACAGTTCTATAGAGTGTCATATTCCAAGGAATGCAATTTCAGAGCCTCTCTAGGAATGAAATCTGAAGCTCTGGGTTTAGAAGATACATCACTAATATTATTCTAAATTACCTTTTAAAGCTTGGCCAGGGAGTATAATGGCCAGCCTTTTCATCAAAGAGGTATATTGACAATAATTTAGGCTTTGTGTTCCATGTAGTCTTTGTCACAAACCTTCAACTTCTAATGGTAGCATTCACAGACTTCATGCAAACATAGCTCTATAAAATTTCACTTATGAATGCCTTGATGTAAATATGACCTGTCCTTGGAGATAATTGCATGGAACAATTGGTTCAAGCTGTTGATACCATATTGGAAGTTGGTAACAAATTTAGGTTATGGACATGATGGTTTGAAAATGCTTAGTCCAGGGAATGGCATTATTGTGAGGTATGGCCTTAATGGAGTAGGCATGGCCTTGACAAAATGTGTCTCTGTGGGGGGGGTAGGGTTTGAGACCTTCTTACTAGATACTGGAAGAGAATCTTCTGTCTTTGGATCATGATGTAGAACTTTGCTAACACTGTGTCTGTCTGGATGTTGCCATGCTTCCTGCCATGATGATAACAGACTGAACCTTTCAACATGTAAGCTAGACCCAATTAAATGCTGACATTTAGAAGAGTTGCTGTGGATATTGTTTCTTCACAGCAATGGAAACCCTATCTACCAGAGAAGTTGGTACCAGTGACTGGGGAATTGCTGTGATATGCTTGACCATTCATTTATTTGGATGAATGCTAATTTGGGGGCTTTAGATTTGGAAAATAGTGGAATGCTTTAAGTGTGGCTTCACGACCTATCCTAGTAAGAATATGGAAGACATTGGTGCTGAGGATGACTTGAATGGTTGGGGCCTGGCTCAAGGTGTTTCAGAGGAGAAGACTATTACTATGTGGCCTACAGAATGTTTTTGTGAAATTTTGGTGAAGAATGTGGCTGCTTTATGTCCTTGCCTGAATATTCTGCCTGAGGCTAAGGCTAAAGATAAGAGAAGCAGACTAATTGCATTGACAAAGGAAGCCTCAGAATGGCCCAGAATTGACTTTGGCTGCCTTGGATTCCCCAAGATGTTACAGGTACTAGAGCCCTAGGATAGCTGTTGAGGAAAGCTGCTAAGAGGGAATGGAACCAGCCCAAGACAAAGAAGTTTATTGTAGTCAACAAAAATGAAAGGATTTGAAGATATGAAGAGCTCTTTTATATCAGACATGGAGATGCAGAGTTTTGAAGTTTGCCCAACTAGTTTTTGGCCTTCCTTAGTTCCAGTATTTCTTCACTATGATGTGTCGGAATGGTAATTTATACCCTATGATGGTGGAGGTATATGATTTGCTTTTTTATTATTATTTTATAGGGGATTACAGTTAAGTGATTATAAGAATCTCAGAAAAGACTTTGAACTTTGCACTTTTAACATTGTTGACACTAGTATAGTCTATGCGGATTTTTAAAGGTGGATTAAATGTATTTTGCATTATGCTATGGCTAGGTATGACCCCCATAGATTCAATTGTTTGATCAAACCTATGGGGGCCAGGGACTGGAATGTGGTGGTTTGAATATTCTTGGCCTAGGGAGTGGCACTATTATAGGTGTAGCATTGTTGGAGTAAGTAGAGTCTTATTAGAGGGTATGTTTCACTGTGGAGGTGGGCTTTGAGAACTTCCTACTAGCTGCCTGGAAGAGTCTTTTGACAGCCTTTGCTTCAAGATATGGAACTCTTTGCTCCTTTTCCAACACTGTGTGTGCCTGCAGGGTGCCATGCTTCTTGTCATGATGATAATGGACTGAATTTTTTAACCTGTAAGCCAGCCCCAGTTAAATGGTGTTCTTTGTAAGTATTGTCTTGGACATGGCGTCTCTTCACAGCAATGGAAACGGTAACTAAGAGAGTTACTGTGGTAGTACCTTTTAAAGTCACATTGTCTTCAGTTCTTTGTTTTCTTTCTGTCACCAGTCAGCCAAGAGGTGAACAGCTCTTACCACTACAACATTTTTACCTCATCTCCAGCACAGGTTCAACAGAGCTGAGAAGTACAGAAGAAAATTTCTGAAACTATGAATCAAAAGAAATCTTTCTGCCTCGCAGCCATTCTTGTCATGTATTTTGTCACAGGAACATAAAGCCTAAAGCAGTGGGCAATGAAACTTGAATGCCATACAAGCTTTGTGTGTCAGGGATTAATCTGGCTCTCACTCTCTCCATCACTTAGAAAGGTAAAACACCACTCGTCTTGTGAGTCTCTATGTGAAAGAAAGCTGCAGACTGTGTTTAGCCTGCAGCCTCTAGTTTATCATACCCTGCTCTAAAAGCATTACAAGCTATCATTTCTGTAGTCTTGAAGAGTGCTGATCGAAACCCTCCTCTTTTGCTTCCAGAAAAGATTTTCCATGAAGCTACCCTGTCCAAATGATTCATCAGCAGCTGAATGTGCTTAGAATTGGCCATGAACTGTTATAGACTAGATCATCCTGAGCAGGCTACATAGTCCTTGTTCCTCATAAATTGTGGGTCAGTGGTGAAGCATTAGATTATCTTAGGAGAAGGGAAAAAATAAAATATTCTGCTGTATTAACCTGATAATGAATCTGTAGAATGCAAGTCATATGCCCCTGCTGTTGGTTTCTGTGAAGCTCTAATCATCTAGGTAATTTCCACAGAGACTCTTTTTCCCTAAGTACAATATAGGTGATGATTTGATTACAAGAGGAAATTTATGTGTTATTCCCATTAGATTTCCATAGTTATGACATTACCAACTCTATTTTGAACTATATTATATTTTATGATACTTTTATTCATTTGCACTCTCAAACTTATTTCTGACTAATTCTAAAAAAAGGAAGATACAATTGATTTTTTTTTCAAAAACATGAATTACATGTTAAATTGAGAATTTGCTTGAAATTTATAGCACTTAAAGAGTTGGTGTATGTTTATAGCAACTGATAGTAAGTCAATGAGATATATACTAAACCATTACAGAGATAGTAATTAAGATATTGACACTAGGATGAGTAACATTTTGCCTTTAAGAACTAGAAAATAAGCATGTGTGTAAGTTTTGTGCGTGTGTGTGTATGTGTGTGTGTTTACATATGTGTGTATATTTGAAATGGCTTCCTGATTTTAAAAAATGTCATGAACCAAGAACTTAAGAAAATGTATCTTATTGTAAGAAAACTTTGAATATAAAGGTATGTTATTTTTTCAAGATACTAAAACAAAAGTTACATAATGATACCATTCTTCTAAAAAGTTATTTTGAAAATTAATTTATTTTTAAATATTTTAATTGAAATAGAATTGCTTCTTCACTTTTCCTTTCTTTTTCCTTCTTCTACTTTCTCTCATCCTTCATATGTACTCTCCCTTAGACTCTGCAGTGTTCTCTATACTATTCTCAATTCTTAAATTGATTGCTTTTGTTATTTGACCCTATGAGCATTTCCCCTTTTACAGTAGCATGTCCATTGAAATTATCATTGATCTGGAGTTGTTTGTGCAACTGTTTCTAGGAGAAACAATGCCTCAATAGACTTCCTGGAATACTAGCTCTTACAACTTTCCACCCCCTTTTCCATGGTATTACCTGAGCAAAGTATGCAGGAGCTATGAGGTAGAAGTCTCCACTGAGGATGGGGTCCCCATAAATACATTGATCCTTACCTTGTGTCCCATTGCAATTTTTTTCTGATTATCCCTATTTACTTCCAAGAAATGCTTGTTTCATGAAAGCTGGGAGCTACATTTATATATATAGGAAGATAAGGTTTAGAAGGTAGTAAGGAATTATGCTGGTCTAGCACAGTCGCAAATAATTTTAAAGTCCATGACCTCACTGCCCCTGAGAAGTTGGCTGTGGGAGGAATGACTTCTCTCCCATTGAGGGGACCAAAAAGACTAGTTAGAAAAGTCTTGATTATTACCAACTTATGAGTATCACTTATTACACATTTATGGATATCTTGCCATGCTGCTTAGTGTTAGGGTCCACAGGTGATGCAACTGAATAGAACTATTCATTTCTTCCCATCCATAGCGGCTTGCATAGTATTTTCTGGTGTTATAGCTGCAATGGGGAAGATTTTAGGTTACATCCAGCTCAAATATCCAAATCCTGTATCCTAAGTATGAGAAGTTATATTTAATAGGGCCCTACCCTTCCCCTCAGAAAGGCATGCAAGGGCTGAATCAATTATTGATATTGTTGTAGGTGTCACTTGGAATTCCCTGATGTAGCAGCAAACAGAGCTTTACCATGCCCAATAGTGGAGTTTATGCTTCTCTGTAAACTTTGTAGATAGCCATGCTAGCTGGACTGACTGTGTTCACAAGTTATTGAATAAATAAGAAAGCAAGGCATTAAACTTGATACAAGACATTGCAATGTCCCTTTTTAAATACCATTATGTATGATAAACTATAGATTGAGAACATACTTGAAGAGATTCTGTAAAGAAAGGGTACATGATGAGGAACATACATACATACAGCATAAATACAGTAATTTTGATCAGTATATTTTATGGTATTGGATATTATATAGGAATTTACTACTTATTTTTAAAGAAATAAGACATATTCTCAGGATTTTATAAAATCTCATCACTTCTTTATCTGCATCACTATATAGCAGATGTTTGTATACCTCACACAATAGTCTCTTGATAAAATGTCTAGTTGCTTAAATTGAAAGCTAATGTTTTCAGAACACTTATAAATATCATTGACAAATCTGAATTTTTTCACTGAAATATGTGACAGTCCTAGGAGTCTTGGATTCCATTTTTAGCTTGCCCTCAATTTGTTTTCATAGTTAAGTGTCTTCAACATTTGAGAAACATCATTATTTTTAATATTGTATGTAAAAACTTATACAGATATTTTCTTGTTCCATTTTATAGAGAATTATGGTCACAGATGCTCATGGCAGCATATACATTTAATGGAACAATGACTGACAATATGTTAGAGACAAGAGACCATCATAGGTCACTAGTACAATGTTTGCCTAACACATATGCTGCTGCAAAATTGATCCTCTGTAGTGGATAAGTAGAAAATAAGACAAATTAAAAATGTAAATTTCCAGGCTCAGTTTAATTCAATTTAAATTTATTTACTAATTATTTTCATACATGTGAACCTTATACTATTCAAAGTTTTCATTTCTAATGTGCTAAAATTTTTCTAGAAATAACATCTTGTAACACTGATGATTTGGAACTAATCTCTCTTTTTTCTCTTCCCTCTTCTCTTTTCTCTCTCTTTCCTTCCTCTCCCTTTCTCTCTCATTCTCTTTTACCCAGCTTCTCCCTCATTTTGTCTTCCTATGTTCTAGTTCACACTTCAATCTACTACTTTTACCTACTGAGTATTTCAAATATTTTTGTGTAGAGGGAAAACAGCTGTGTAGAAAAGGAACCCCACCCTTCTTTTCCCACTAAGAGCTGGGATTCTTGTTCACTAACTGGAGAAAGAGATTATGGATTATCTGAGCATGAAGTGATGACATGTTTGAAGATAATTGTAAGTCTCCTGTCTATGGTAAGATACTGGACTTTCTGCTTGTGCTGAAGACCATCTATATACATAGCTAAAGCACAATCTGATTCTTGAGGTTCCTAGACTATGAAAGCCTTCTGTGATGTAAAATCTGCATTTCTGCCTTTAATCTGCTGAAAAAAAAAAACATTCTGAGAGTCTTCTTTAAGGAGAAGCCCCATTGACTCTTGATTAGTGGTGTTGGGCAGCATTAGGTGGAGGACAATGACCAGGAGGAGCCTACTGAGCTGTTTCTGTTAGCTGAGCATGCACAGAATTTGCCTAGAAAATAGTCAGTAGATCTAGGAAAGTTTAATTTCAAATAATACAAAATGCTATATATGAGATAGACAAGGGAAAATCTTTTCCAACTTCTATATATTTTATTTTGTAGATGGTTAAACAGGTCCTTGTGAGTTCAATCTACATCTTGAACTTGTTTATGGACAAAATATAGATAAAGAATTACACTGAGACAAAAAAAAGTTTTAGGTTAAAACACATGTATGTTAGTATAAGTGGTATATGTTTTAATAAATTCATTGATTCAGAAATTTATTGATTTCTTATTAATTATAATGGGTAGCTTTACTGGCTAGTTTTAGGTCAACTTGACACAAGCTGAAGTCATCTGAGAAGAGAGAAATTTAATTAACAACAGAGATTAGCCAGGAAAGGCCTTAGTTACCAGGGATGTGCTTACTATCTATTGGCAGCGGAATCAAGTGACCAACTCTACAAGGGTAATTTTGCCTTATGTATTTATCCTTAAGGACAGGGTAATTTAAGTTTTATCTTGGTGAGGGCAATAAAGGTATAGGAATATGGAAAGATTTTGAAAATTGCCTTATGAAAAGCATAGTATTTGAGGACCTCTTGAAGAACACACATATAGCTTGATTAAAATATCAGTTAACTTTCTTCTCATCAAAGTATCCTAGATTAGCATCACACAAATATGTACTGTATCAATATAATCAATTCATGGTTCTTTACAGCTTCTATGTGTTGTGAATTCAGTGCAGATAAAGCTATACATTTTTAGTAAAATCTCATTTTCATTTTCAGTAATGACATGTGGAGCTGGGCAGGGTGATGGATATAGGTCTATCCCCCTGTCTGTCTGGGTAAAGGTGACTCCATTGAGTCTGTTCCCATTAATTGTTTAGCATACTAGATTTCAGAGTCATAATAGTTATTTATTGGCTCAAAATTCTCACAAATATGGCACAGCTTTGCCTTATCTTTTTTAGTATGTGCAGAGAAGTCAGGCAATTTTACCTCTGATAAATGACTGAATTAAGATATGTGTTACAAATAATTTCAAGATCCTACTGTGAAATGGTTTTTAGAATAGGAGATAGGCTGAGCCATATTCTTATATTAAAATTCATTACATCTCATAGAAAAATACCACCTTTATAAATTGTTGTAGAAATGATTGAAGGTGCACTCCAAGTGTATAACACACACACGCTCCTCTGACAGTAGAAGATAAGTAACTAGACTATTTTTCTTCTAAATAATATGCCTGATAATAAGCTTCTATAGATCACCTAGAAAAATTAGGATACTAGAATTGTCTGTGAGGATGGCATCATCTTAAGTGAACCTGTATGAAGGGGAAGGCTGAGTAGATGTAGGCTATGTTTGATGCTGGTCTAATTTTAGAGAAAATGGTAAGTGAAATTCAGAACATTCTATCTGTGAGATGAAAGCTGTTAAAATTAAGAAAAATGCAGTTTAGAAATGCACATGTTTGTGGATTTTTTACAGCTATAATTGCTATTAACAACTGACCTAAACAAACAGAATCCATTGACAGTGTATATGTTGAATTCTTTGTGGGGGGGAGGTTCGAGACAGGGTTTCTCTGTAGTCCCGGCTGTCCTGGAACTCAGTCTGTAGATCAGGCTGGCCTCGAACTCAGAAATCTGCCTGCCTCTGCCTCCCAAGTGCTGGAATTAAAGGCATGCGCCACCACCGCCTGGCTTGTTGAATTTTTTTATCTGACTTCAAGTTTCTAGGAATACACAAGGTAGAGATATGAGCAAGCTAGATGCAACTCTTGAGAACTGAAGTCTTAATTCAGCCTTGAGACAGAAACTAGATTTTAATTTCAAAAATGGAAAATGAAGATCAAAATACTTGTCTTTCCAGTATGGAAGTGGATATAGTATACATATGTGTTCTAATAAATATAAGATTCTAAAAAGTATCTACTATGTACTAGTTTGTTTTTAATCATGTCTCAAAAAAAAATAATGTTAGAAATGATGAAAAGTAGTGTTTTGTGAGTGACAATATAAAAGGGAAAAGATAGGGTCTAGAAATGCTTCCAAGTGGTTAAGACTACTTGCTGAACTAGTAAAGACCTGATTTGGTTTGTGGCACGTGCAGGGCAGCTCAAAATTATGACATATAAAATAAAAATATATGAATTATTTATAAAAAAGATTACAATATAGCATATGTTTGTGTGTATCTTAGTATCTTAATTCTGGTTGTACAAAATTTGCAAAGACCAACTCTCTGCACAAATTATCTGTGATAAATGTGATTTATGAAGCATGTCCCTAGATGTTGGTAAAATATGAATGTCCAATGTTTCAGTTACCTGAGCTTTATGGGGGGTTTTATATGACTGCTATAATGGCTTAAATAACCTTTTGGTTTTTCCAATCATAAAAACACATTCTGTCCCTGCAAATATAAATTATACAAATTTAGTGTGATTCTGTGGGACAACAATCTTTTCAGGTCACTCCACTCATAATTACAACTAATTAAAATGTGCCAAAGAAAGGATAGAAATTTATCACTGCTCATTAAACCTGTAAAGACTGTGTTAATTAGATGTCAGGCTCAGTAACTCACATGAATGTTTGATGCTGGTCTAATTTTAGAGAAAATGGAATGTGAACTTCAGAAAATTCTATCTGTGAGATGAAAGCTGTTAAAAT